>BPLS01017302.1:0-10773 GCA_019656275.1 Rhododendron kiyosumense
TATATATATATATAATATTAATTGCGGTAAATCCGGAACGGTACCGGAATACAGCCCGGTACCGGTACGTACCATTCCAGTAGTGAAAACGGTACGCTGGCCGGTACGGTATTGACAACTTTGACTGAGACACTTAAACCAGCCAAGGAAAGAGCAACAATCCAATTTGGGGGGCAGCCAGAAGTGCAAGTGAATATGGTGTATTCATGCTCTATGGATTTCTTCAAGAATGGCCAGACAATGAACGGCCGAGGTGATGCTTGCTCAAACTTGGGTAAGCCAAATGATATTGAAGAAGCAATGAGTGATGAGGAATTGAACATCATATGTAACAATTGTGACCTGGAAGAAGTGGCTCAGATAGAGATGGACGAGAACCTGGTATGTGAAATTGAGCAGAGTCAAGAGAGTTTGGAGGTAAGCTCGAAAGAAAGTGCTTGTTTTGTGCCGGAGTCCATGTCCGACGTCGAATACCCCTTGGTAATAGATTTAAATTATGTGGAAATTTCATATCCATTTAAATTACCTACTAATGCAATGAGACAACATTTGCGTCCATTATATATTACTGCATATTTCGATAGGGTACCACTTAACAGAATCCTAGTGGATAATGGAGCTGCAGTGAATATTTTGCCTTTCCAAACTTTGAAAAAGCTAGGAAAAGGAAAAGCAAAATTGATTCCAACCAGCACATCAATTGCAGGATTTACTGGAGAAAGTCAACATGCCAGGGGAATCATCTCCATTAGATTGGCAGTAGGAGGCATAGAGACTGATACTGCTTTCTTTGTAGTTGACACATATGCTAAATATAATGCCTTGTTGGGAAGAGATTGGATTCATGTTAATGGATGTATCCCTTCTTCTATGCATCAGGAATTAATGATTGTCAAGTATGACAAAGGCAAAGAAGTGGGTGTTGAAGGAGTCAAAGCAGATCCACATCCATTTAGTGCCACAACAAATTTTGCTGAAGCTGAAATGTACAAATTAGATGTAGTTCCTTTGAGTGAATTACTGCAAGCAGCCACTTACCCAACCGACGAGATGGAACTGGGAGAATTGGCAGAGCTGAAATCGAAGCTGAAGCAAGCTGTTGATTATGAATCAGACACCCCAAAAGATGATGCTGCTTGGATGTAAGTCCAAGGAAGAGGCAGAAGAATAGGCCAACTCTTTGGCTTTGGTGAGGTATGTTGCTTTGGGGACCGAACAGAAAATTCAGGAAGATAACGTATGGGAAGATGTTATGCCGGATGATAAGCCTCATGAGGAGGAACTCCAGATTGCTTCTCCAGAGCAGGTTGAAGCTCAAAACCTTCTGGAGGAAGTAAAATTGGGGGATGAACAAAACCCCAATCCAGTGTTCATTAATAAACAGCTTGAACCAGAGGTGAAAGCTGGGTTAATAGCACTATTGAAAGCAAACAAAGATTGCTTTGCATGGAGTTACAAGGAACTGCCTGGTTTGGACAGGGAATTGGTGGAGCATAGGTTGCCTATCAAGCCACAATTTAAACCTGTAAAACAGCCAACCAGGAAGATGAGTCCAGAAACCATTGCAGGTGTTAAAAAGGAGATGTAGAGGCTTCTAGATGCAGGTTTTATTAGAACAGCCAGGTATGTCGAATGGCTATCCAATGTGGTTCCCGTCCCTAAAAAGAATGGGACTATCAGGATCTGTGTTGATTTTCGAAACCTAAATACTGCAACTCCTAAAGATGAATACCCAATGCCTAATGTGGATACACTTGGGGACAGTTCAGCTGGACACAAGATATTGTCCATTTTGGATGGGCATTCAGGGTATAATCAAATTTGTATTGCAAAGGAAGGTGTGCATAAAATAGCATTTGCATGCCCTGGTAATATTGGCATTTTTGAATGGGTCAAAATGCCGTTCGGACTAAAAAATGCTGGAGCCACTTACCAGAGGGCTATGAATGCCATTTTTCATAATTTGGTTGGAAGTTTTCTCGAGTGCTACATAGATGATATCATCGTGAAGTCAAATTCTGATGAAGATCATTTGACACACTTAGAGAAGGCATTTCACAAATGAAGTATTATCAGTTGAAATTGAATCCAGAAAAGTGTGCTTTTGGAGTGTCAGCTGGAAAATTTCTAGGGTATTTAGTCCACAACAAAGGAATACAAGTTGACAAGAACAAAGCCAAGGCTATTATTGAAGCCAAACCTCCTTCTACAAAGAAGGAGTTGCAAAGGTTTCTTGGTCAATTAAATTTCCTTCGAAAGTTTATATCTAACACTGCAGGAAAAACTAAAATCTTCTCTTCTTTGTTGAAACTGAAGGAAGGGGAAGAATTCAAGTGGTCCAAAGAGCATGATGAGGCCTTCGAAGCCATCAAGGGCTATCTAGCCAACCCTCCTGTTTTGGCACCTCCCATCAAAGGAAAGCCAGTCAAGTTGTACCTAGCTGCAACACACGACTCAATAGGAGTACTATTGGCTCAAGACAATGAAGATGGCAAGGAAAGGGCAGTTTATTATCTTAGTAGGTTCCTAAACTCCTGTGAATGCAAGTATGCTGCAGTAGAGAAACTGTGTTTAGCTTTATTTTACGCTTCTAAGAAACTCAGGCATTATATGTTGCCTAGAGTAACTTATGTTATTTCTCAAACTGATGTAATTAAGCACATGCTTTCGAAGCCGGTGCTTAGTGGGAAGATTGGGAAATGGATAGTGTCTTTGATTGAATTTTGTCTTGAATATGTACCACAAAAATCAGTAAAAGGCTAGGCATTGGCCAATTTTTTAGCCGATCATCCAAATGAGCTTGAGACACCAAGAGCATTGGAAGCCACTGTGGTCGAGATCAAACCATGGAAATTATGGTTCGATGGGTCAAAAACTGCTCAAATGGCAGGAGTAGGCATAGTTATGGAATCTCCCTAGGGGTTGAAAACCAAATATGGTTTTCGACTAAATGAGGGGCAATGTTCCAATAATCAGGCCGAATATGAAGCGTTGATCATAGGATTAGAAATTTTACTTAACTTAAAAGTAAGTGTTGCTGAAATCTTTGGAGATTCTCAGTTAGTGATAAATCAGTTAAATGGACAGTTTAAATGCACTAGTCCAGCGTTGATAATTTATTTTCAACAGGCTAAGAGGTTGATGGATCAGTTCTATATGCTTACTTTAACTTATATTCCTAGATCTTTTAATGAAGAAGCTGATGAAATAGCTCAAAGGGCATCTGGTTTCAAAGTTTTCTCAGAAAATGAAAATGAGTTTTGTCAATTAACTTTGAGAAAATCTCTGCCTATGTTGCAAAACAGAATAACTGGTTTCGAAGTATTGGAAATTAATGTTCCCACTAGTCAAAATGTTGATTGGAGGCAAGCATTAATTGAATATTTAACCAAACCAGACAGTGTTGCAGACAAGGCAACCAGATTGAAAGCAATAAACTACATAATGTACAACGTGAGCTATTCAAGAGAGGGATGGATGGCCTTCTTTTGAGATGCCTAAACAAGGTAAATGCCTTTAAGGTAATGGCTGAAGTGCATGAAGGGATTTGTGGAGCACATCAAGCTGGCATAAAAATGAGATGGTTAATAAGGAGGTATGGTTATTATTGGCCTACCATCCTCAAAGATTGTATAGATTATGCAAAAGGGTGTCAAGCCTGTCAAAAAACAGGTCCACTCAAGCATCTGCCAGTTACGGATTTGCAATATGTGATAAAACCATGGCCTTTCAGGGGATGGGCCATGGACATGATGGGGATGATTTATCCTCATTCATTGGAGAAGCACAAGTTCATCCTAGTAGCTACTGATTATTTCACGAAATGGGTGGAAGCACAAGTTTATCAGGAGGTAAAACAAACCCATGTCATTGATTTCATAAAAGGAATCATATACAGGTTTGGAAGCCCTCAAACGATAACAGTGGATAATGGTTCCATATTCGAAGGGAAGCTGGTGAAGAATTTTGCTAGTAACCATGGAATTTCATTAATATATACTAGCACTTATTATGCTCAGTCAAATGGTCAAGCAGAATCAACCAACAAGATCATTAAGAAGGGGAACCAAATAATGGTGGATCAGAACCCAGAGGTTTGGCATGAGTTGTTACTTGACACTTTGTGGGCATATAGAAATACGAAGAGGACTAGCACAGGCACTACTCCATTTGCATTAACTTATGGACATGATGCTGTGTTGCCTATGGAGATTACTGTAAGATCTCAAAGAGTAGCATGTCAAAATAATTTGGATACAGGGTCTTATCATCGAGCCATGCACATGGAATTAGAAGATATTGATGAAACCAGAATAAAAGCTTTAAATCAAATCATGTTGCAGAAAGCAAGAGTAGTAAGGAGTTATAATAAGAGAGTCTCCCTTCGAAGCTTCGACGAAGGAGATCTTGTGTGGAAGGTTATTCTGCCTATCGGGGACAGGAGAATAAAAAGGGATGGATTAGGAAAATGGGCACCGACATGGGAAGGGCCTTTTCAAATCCATAGAGTGTTGAGAGGAGGAGCATATCATTTGAGAGATCTGAATGGTTATGTTCATCGAAGGAAAATTAATGGAAAGCATCTCAAGGCTTATATTCCGTCTATATGGGAGTCCTTTCATAGAAGGTAGCTTTTGAAGGATGTTTTTGAGGTTTTCGATGGGATTTGGTTATTTTAAGCCAAAACCAAAGCGAATCCCGAATTCGAAGCATTGGTTGTACGGCGATATGATTTCAATTGGTTCTGACATTCAGGAATTTTTTCTGTGAAGTTCTTATATGATCATAGTTCGGCCAAGTTGTTATGTTAAGCATTCGAAGCCATGAAAGAGTCAAGTATTGCCAACCAAATTTTCCATTATATTTATATAAAAAAAAACACAGAAAACAAAAGAAAACCCAAATAGGTTTGAAACAGACCCAAGTAGATCTGAACAAAAAAAATACTCCGGCTCAAAAAAGCAAAAATGAAGATCATAGTTGATCCTCACAGTCCCAAAGGAGAGTCTTTAAGAAGACCCTCCCTCCGGGGGACTTTTTGCTTCGTGAGCCGAGAGGACGGTTGAGAGATCATCCCAGGTCCTAGCCAAGCAGAGACGTGAAGCTGTCTCCACGCACACCAGCTGGTTTCGAAGCTGTTCGACCTCGCTTCGAAGGGCCTGGAGCTCTGTTTGGATCTCTCTCTTGAGCTCTGTAATCATGTTGGCTAACTTCGCCATCTCGGTCGCAAGGTCGACGGAAAGCGTGGGTTGATCAATATCCAAGGTTGGATATGGGGAGTTAGAGAGAGATAGAGAGAGAATGAATGAAAGGATATACTGTCCTGTTAACGTATGGGTATATTTATAGGACAAAGGATCCATTTTAGTGATCAAGGGCATTGATGAGTGGAAATACGTAAGGCTCAGAAGACGAAGGGTCTGAGAACGTTTGGACAGCATGCCTTCTGATAATTAATGGGTTGCAACTCACAAGGAGACGGCTGGGAAGCCTTGGGAAATTGATGAGTTGGATAAATTAATTTAGACTGCATGCGGTTGATTTTCGAAGAGCCAGCGTGTTTCAGAGCGTTGTCAACATTGTTTATTATTTATTCGATGGCTTCGAAAGGGAAGCCCAGTCAGGATAAAATAGTACAAAAGTGCTTGTGAAGAAAAGTTTTGTTTCTTTGATTTTCTTTGTGTTTATTACGTCCACGTTAGTATTTAGCATCAGAAGCAGAATGAAACAATAACAAAAGGCTAAACTACCAGTTCATTGGTCAAAGCCATTATTGAAAACATAAATATTGAATAAACATTTTTTCATTTCATCAACTCAGAAGGTTACAGGAGATTACATTGAGAAACCTATCTAAGGATTCATTACATTTGCGTAAAGGATTACATTGAGAAACCTATCTAAGGCCTAGTAGTATCTCAAAGCTGGGTCTCTAGGGATCAAAGCTGGGTCTCTAGGGATAATCCAACTGAGATACAAAGATTTGGACCAAGCTTCATTGTAACTTGGTCCAATCTCCCTACCAATTATTGGTAGGGAGCTAGAGCTCATAGCTCCATAGTAGGAAGCTCATAGCTCCATAGGTAGGTAGGTGGGCTTCGAAGACCATTGTTGGTTAGATTCTTTGGTCTTCGAAGCGACCGCTAGATACAGGCACATCGCAAGAAGTGATGTGGCTGTACCTAGGGGCCTTAGGGTTTAGGGGATATCTCGCAAGAAATGACGTGGCTATGTTGGGAAGCTTTTCTTCAGAAACAGGGGAGGAGGCTTCATGATGGGTTTCTTTGAAGCCCTAACTGGGAAGCTTAGTTTAGAAGTTGCTGAAAGAAGGGAAAGCGGAGGAAGAAGATGCTTGTGAGTTTTCTTTTTTCCCGAGACCTCTATTTATACTAGTAAGCTTGGGAGTATTCATTTATGGCTCTTTAAGATACGGTAGGTGAAGCATTGGCACAGTGATCTCTCTGAGTAAAGGAAAGTGGAAAACAGTGTTTGAGTTAATTGTGGATGTACTTGCCCAACAGAATCGAATAATTAATGAAAGAATAAAGTACAAACTGTGTAAAGTTACAGAAAGGGACTAGTTACATTACAAATGGTAGTTAGTAGTCCTCGAAGGGAACTAAAGTTAGCATCTAAAAGGGACGTATGAGCTGCTTTTCTCCTCTGTTCCTCTCGAAGGGAAGGAATAAGCCGTGGGAGCATCGACTCATCCCTTAGTGCTTCACCTTCAAGCTCTGGGAAGCCCCTAGAAACTTCAGCTCTCTCTTCCTTGACCTTCTTCATTTCTTCTCGTAACCGCTGCATCTTCTTGTCAAGCTCTGAAAGCTTATCCTTTTGAGCCTGATATAGAGATAGGCGAGAGGCGGTCTCGAGTGCTTTGGCTTCTAACTTGTTGACCTTTTCGAGGGTCGATCCAATGCTCTCGGACAAGAAATGATTGTGAGCAATCAATTCACTGAACTGCTTGAGGTGCTCTTGGAGAGTGGAATTGATTGACAAGGGAAGACCTTGGGAAAGAGACAAGGCCTGATGGCACACCTCAAAATGATAGGCTAAACTATGTTCAATCAAAGTAGGGAGTCCTAGCTGATTTAGAGTCCTCTGAAGACTCTTTAGTGTCAGAACTTCTTCCTTCGAAAGAACATGTTTAATCCTAAAGGAAGGTAAGAGAAGAGGTGTGGATGGGCTCAAGAGTTGCTGAAGGCTTTCCAAGGGATTCGAAGAGATAAGAGGAGTGGGAGTAGCTATTTTATTGCAAAATTCTTCCAATTGACTCTTGAAGAAGGATATGTCAAAAACCACTAAGGGCAAGTCAATTGGAGAAAAGGAAGATGTGGGATAGTCTCTAGGAAGAAGGGCCATGCCTGTTGCCTGCATAAGGATTATAGGTTAAAGCTAAGTGGAACAAAAAACAGGAAAGGAAAGGTATGATTGAGTGTCAAGAGTACCTGATCTGAGGAGGAAGTCGAACTGGAGCCTTGATCCTCAGCACTTGTAAGAATATGGCTCTTCGAAGCCAAAGTAGGGTCCATCCTTAGAGGTCCCTCCCCTGAAACCGATAAGGGAGTGAAGGGGAAGTCTCTCTGGAGGATAGGAAGTGGCCCCAGAGTCTTCGAAGGAGTCAAACTGGCCATGACCTGTGCAAAGGTTGGATCAGTCAGGAATGACAGCAAAGTATGCATGTCAATATCCTTTTCACCAAAATCTTTCTGTGCAGAAAGAGGTTGAACAGGAGGTGCCTGTAAAAAAACAAAGGTGAGTTAGAGTGAATTCTTCTACAATTCGAAAGGTGAGTATTCAGAAAATACCTTGTGAGGGACATCTTCTGACATTTGGACTGAAGGCTCTATCACTTCTTGCTGAAGACAAGGAACAAGAGCTAGGTCCAAAGCCTCAACAGAGGATGCAACTTGAGCCTACAAAGAAGTTAACAGTGAATCACGAGCACAAAAGACATATTAAAATGTGTGCAGTATATGATTGACTTACCTCTTCTGGGGAGGAAGGTTTCTTGGGAGAGGCAAGCCTCTTGGGAGGAGTTGTTTTCCTCACATAGGGGAGGGTCTCCTTTACTTGTCTTGTGTCACCTGGTTCGAACTCAAGAATTAGGATTACAGTAAAGTTCTTTTACTCCTAAGGGAATACTGAGGCATAAATAAGAAAGGAGTTTACCCCTGGAGGCCAATATCTCTGTGTCACTCTCTGTTTCTTCATCACTGGAAGAAACCTGAGGGCCACGCTTCCTGGTGGTCCTTGTCCTCTTCAAAGCTGAAAGGAAGGGGATAAGGAGGTGGCTCGGATGAATAATATGGAAGTTTAAAGATTAATTAGTAAGAAGGAAACCAACCTGGAGGTTCAGCTGAGGGTTCGAGATAGTGCTTGGTGGGAATTACTTCTGTGGGCTGTGGGCACGCGCCCCCGAAAATCGCCCCATTTTGGTTTGCGGCCCTCTTTAGAAAATACAGCGCGGCGAAACGCTTCGATTCAGAGTCGCCACTCGGGTTTTAGCGGTGAGGCACCCAAGGAACCGAACTCGAGAACGTTTGCTACGTTTTGATTTGAAAAAGGGTTTGATTTGATTTGAAGAGGTGCGAACTGGTCCGTCGTCACCTTCGATATCTGAGGTTCGGGAGCCAGGTTACGAGAGGGGAAGGGTTTTATGGCACCCCCTCTCGCCCAATCCGAGGATCGGTCTCTACTCGGGCATTTTGTAAAACATTTGCATTTTTCTCTCATTTGATCATTTTTTAGCCAGTTAGGGCGGGGGAACAGTTAATAGGGATTAAGACTGTAACAACTTGCAGTTATATGACAAAATGCTTTATGGATGATGATTTGCTTGAATTGAATTGAATTAGAAATGCAAGAACATAGATTGAGAACAAGCGCTGTGAGGGGTTCAATGGGATGATGTACGCTGTTCGTCGGGTGCATGAGCAGGCGACATGCTGGCGCGCCATGGCAGAGCCACGATACGCCAACAAACCCTGCGCACGCCACCTCGGAGCTGGCGTACACTACCTCCCTGACTTCTCACGGCTCCTACTCTCAATCCTCTGGGCTCTGGAAAGGGACCAGCGCACACCCAGGACAAACCACGCAGTTTCAGTATATGTGCTGAGTACATATTACAGGCAGATAAGCAAGAGGAAGTGGCTAAGAGCCAAGAAAAAGGTGCAACAAACCCCATAAACAGAGCGGGGAGGAAAGAAGAGGCCAAAATGGGAGCATGATGTAAGGGCCACGCACTGACTTACGCCAAACATGCCGTACGCCACCCAAAGGGAGCCGTACGCCAGGCTTGCCTTTTAGCCAGGGTTTGGCTTTACACCATCTGGGCTCTGGATCATGACCAGAAGTAACCCAGAGGCCTAAAAGCAGGAAAAGACAAAGGTATTGAAAGCTACATTTACACAGTTCTAGAGTACAGAAATGATAAACTGGTTATCTTAGCATGCTGAAGGGTGGTGACATAAAGAATAAGAGCAATAAATGGGCTGTCCATGATCCCCACGCCATCTGTGCACATACAGCCATAGGTGGCGTACGGCTAGGGATAGATGGCGTGCGCCATGGATTGGCCACTACGGCTGATTTATTTTACCGGAGAGGGGTCTGGACTAGTATCAGTTACTAGCCAGAACCCTTCTGGTTCCCCTCAGGGGCCGAAAACAGAAAGCAGTGCAAAGGTGGTATACCTTTGGCACTAGAGATGGGAGAAGGAGAGTGAGCTTTGGATGTTGAAGATGGAGGGTGTATGGTGGTTGATCAATGGTGAGGGGAGTGCAGACCTTTCTCTTACTCTTGCAATGAGAGAATAAGAGGAGGGAAGAAAGGAGAGAAATGGACTTGGAGTTAATGTTGCTAACCCCTTGCAAATGAATGCAAGGGGGTATTTATGGGGGAGAGAGGACTGAGGAGGAGGGCAGTCAGCTGGGGTTAGGGGTTTGGTTAGGTTAGGAAGGGAGTTCCCATGCATTAAATGCATGGGACTAGGTTGATGGAGTGTGTAGGAGAGAGAGGGGGACGGCCTGCAGAGAGTAATGATCAGGGTGCTCTGTAGTGTACCCTGGCAGTTACAAAGTTTTGAGCACGTGACAGAAAAGGGGTGATTTGACCGGCCTTGACCCTCCGTACGCCACCTTTAAGCCACCGTGCGCCAAGTCAAACTCAGTCAACGGTCGATGTCCAACACGTGGCAAAATGCTGGCGCACGCCAAGGAAAGGGTGGCGTAAGCCAGGTATGGCTTGCTGAGGCTTATTTGGCTCTGGATTTGAAGGTTTGAAGGGGTTTTGAAATGGTTTGAAAGAGGAGGGTCCAACACACAAAGCTCACGACCTTCCATCGACCTCGGGGAGCTCTCGACCGTTTATCATCATTGGGGTAATAATAATAAGCGAAAAAGACCGAAAACATGCTGATCCAGATGGTCCAGAATAGGGTGTCTACAGGAGCCCCCCTTTGACGGCACTTGGAGCACCGTTCGATCGGGCACAAGTAACGTCAAAGGTTTTCTAGACACCCTCTTGAGAATATCCAAAACAGAACACACTTGGTCGCCAAAGACGTGAATCGTAAAGAACCTGATTAGGTGGATTCAGCCAGACAGATTTGAGAAAGATTGCTGCTCACGGAGGGCAAATTGGGCGGTTGGATCGCCGTTGATTGAATTGGGCGGACGGATCGCCATTGATTGAGTTGGACGGATAGATCGTCGTTGATTGAATTGGACGGATAGACCGTCGTTGATTGAATTGGACGGATAGATCGTC
>BPLS01017304.1:0-15883 GCA_019656275.1 Rhododendron kiyosumense
CGAGATACGAGAGCTACAGCGGGTACGAGATCACCCGGAAGACTCCGAACTTTCGCGAAGGAGTTCTAGAGAAGACAGGAGGGCTTTACTAGTCCATAAACAGCCTCGTTCACGAGAAAGAAGAGGTAGGAGCAACAGTCCTACCACGAGACGGTGTGAAGCTTCCCCACGGAGAAGGAGAAGCAGAAGTAGAGACCACACGCTAGAAAGGCGAAGGGCTTCTTCACGAAGAAGAAGGAGCAGAGAACGAAGTTCCTCATCGGAGGAAAAAACGAGGAAACATCACCGTGACAGGTACGAGAGACCTGATGCTGATTGGGCCAAAGCCACGGCTCACAAGACGATTGAAAAGGAAGAAGGGACAGTGTCCGCACGAGAAGCGGCGCGTAAAGCCCTGAGTAACATCGCAGCCTTCCCGTTTGCAAGGAGGCTGCAGGAGGCCAGGTTGCCGAGCAGAGTGAAGCACGGAGCGTTCGTGCTTTACGAGTCAAACACGGACCCTGTGGCTCACATACAGCATTACCAACAGGCCATGTTCATGCACGATGGTAATGATGCCATTCTGTGCAAAATGTTCCCGTCGAGTCTTGGCAAAGTGGCCCTGAGCTGGTTTCATAAACTGGCACCATGATCCATAAGAGGATGGAGGCAGTTAGCCGAGGAATTCACTACTCGGTTCTTGACAAGTAGAAAGGCCCCAAAAACTTTTGAGAGTCTGTCCACCATGAAACAGGTGGAAAATGAGCCGATCAGAGATTATGCAAAGAAGTACTGGGAAACTTTCAACGAGATTGAAAGTTGCAGTGAGGAATATGCCATAGCAACCTTCAAAACTGGTTTGCCTGTTCGGGGAGAACTGCGTCGCTCATTGAATAAACATCCGGTGGCTACGTTGGCCAAACTGATGGAGCGAATAGAGCAGCATGCCAGAATGGAGGATGACATACTCCGCGAGGACGGCAGGATTGCTGCCGAACAGCCCAAGACGCCAGCAAAAAAGGTGAACAAACCTGAGCCCAAAACATACAAGGAGCGCAAGGAGTACGGGCAGGCTAAGAAGGATCCGTACAAGGAAAAGCAAGCCCCTGACCCCAAGTCCTTCTTTTCTATCAATACTGTTTGGAAGGAGCCAATCTACAGGATTCTTTATCGAATAAAGAATCAGCCGTACTTCAAGTGGCCTCCGAGTCCTGGTGGAGATAAAGGCGCTAAACGTGCTACGAATCAGCACTGCAGCTACCACAAGGATTGGGGCCATATGACTGAAGATTGCGAGATGTACAAGAAACACCTTGATGATTTAGTCTCTCGGGGCTATCTCAAGGAGTACATCTAGGAAGACCCCAAGGAACAGGGGAAGGCCATGGAATTGGATTACGAGCAGAATCCAAAGGGAATAATCCATATGATACATGGGTTGGCGGCACCTTATACGAGAAATGAGGTTAGACTGTTGCAAAGGCAGTTTAAGCATGATCAGCACGTGATGCGATTGGGCAATAAAAGAGGGCGAGAGAATGATGTATGCAATGAAAGCATAGCCTTCACAGATGATGATTTGGGAGAGGTCCAGATACCTCATAACGATGCTCTGGTCATAACCCTACGAGTTGGGGAGTATGACATTGAAAGGATCCTAGTGGATTCAGAAAGTTGTACAGAGGTGATGTACTACGATGCGTTCAAGAAGCTTGGACTGGCCCAGACGGATTTGGAACAGTCCACGACACCATTGATTGGGTTTGGTGCAGGGGCAGTCTGGCCCCTCAGAAAGGTGACCCTGCTTGTTCGGGCAGGTTCAGTTGTTTTAAGGATGGATTTCCTGGTTGTAGATGTCCCCTCTTCTTATAACGCGATTATAGGAAGAACCTGGTTACACAAAATGATGGCAGTCTCCCGGACTTACCACCAGATGGTGAAATTCCCAGGGTCCAACGGGATCGAATCAATCAGGGGTAACCAGAAAGCGGCCCAACAGTGTTTGATCTCCATCATTAGGAGGGCCCCAAAGGCCCATCATGTTCATACACTGGAAGTGCCAGATCAACCGACTATTGAGGATGTCGGAAGATGCCCGGCTGATAAGGTGATCGAAGGTTTGGAAAAGATTCAGATCAACGAGGCTGATCCTGAAAGATATTTTTTGATTGGGGAGTCACTACCAGCAGAGGAAAAAACCGAGTCAATATAGTTTCTGAAGGAATATGTTGATGTGTTTGCATGGGTACCAGAAGAGATGCCTGGTGTAGATGCTGACATAATCTGTCACCATCTGAATGTTGACCCTCAGCATAAACCAGTTATTCAGAAGAAGCGTAGGGCTGCCGTGCAGCACGTGGATGCTGTTGTTGAAGAGGTTAATCGATTGCTTGAGGTAAAAGCAATACGCGAGGTTCACTACCCTGAGTGGCTATCCAACACCGTAGTCGTGAAGAAGAAGAATGTAAAGTGGCGTGTCTGTGTGGACTTCACAGACTTGAACAAGGCCTGCCCCAAAGATAGTTTTCCCCTCCCGAGGATAGACCAGTTGGTTGACGCAACAGCTGGCTACGAGCGAATGAGTTTTCTTGATGCGTATCGAGGATACCATCAAATTGCTATGTATGGGCCCGATCAGGAGAAAACGTCTTTTATCACCCCACGGGGTTTGTACTGCTATAGTGTCATGCCGTTTGGGCTGAGAAATGCAGGGGCGACGTACCAAAGGCTTGCAACTCTCATGTTTAGGGAGCTGCTCGGGAAAACTATGGAGGTTTACATAGACGATATGGTGGTGAAAAGCCGAGACAAGCGAGGGCATATCACAGACTTGAGAGAAGTCTTTGAGATCTTGAGGAAATACAAATTGAAACTCAACGCCTCGAAATGTGCGTTTGGGGTTGGTTCTGGAAAATTCCTAGGGCACTTGGTGACTATGAGGGGAATTGAGGCTAACCCAGATCAGATTGCGGCCTTGCAGAAGTTGCAAAGTCCCAAAACCACGAAGGAGGTTCAAAGACTAACTGGGATGGCTGCAGCCCTCAATAGATTTATCAGCAGATCAAGCGACAAGTGTAGGCCCTTCTTTCAGTTGTTGAAAAAAAGGGAAGGATTTGAATGGGGAGCAGAATGTGAGCAAGCTTTCCAGGACCTGAAGAAGTATCTGGCTGAGCCACCACTTCTGTCGACCCCACAGCCAGGTAAGTCCTTGATTTTATACCTAGCTGTTTCTGAGCATGCTGTGAGTGCAGTCATGTTAAGGGATTTGGGAGTTGAGCAAATCCCAATTTACTATGTTAGCAAGACATTGCTAGATGCAGAAACGAGATATCTGCCCCTAGAAAAACTTGTCCTGGCACTTAGGACAGCAACGAGAAAGCTGCCACACTACTTCCAGAGCCATAGGGTTGTGGTGTACACTGAGTTTCCACTGAAGTCACTGCTACGAAAGGCAGATTTTTCTGGAAGAATCTCGACGTGGTTCGTCGAGTTGAGTCAGTATGATATTGATTATCAACCACGAACACCAATCAAAGGCCAAGTGTTGGCTGATTTTGTGGCAGAGTTTTCTCCCACAGTAGCTCCCCTGCCTCCTACGAAAAAAGGACAGGAAAGTAGAACACTGTCCACGAGTGACAATGTCTCAGCCGAACAGGATGGCACAGAATGGAATTTATTCGTTGACGGATCAGCTTGTAATACTGGTTCAGGAATTGGTGTTGTTCTTTTTCCTCCTGGAGGAATTATGATCGAACTGTCCGTTCGGCTGGGATTCAGCGCATCGAACAACGTGGCGGAGTACGAGGCACTCCTAGCTGGATTAAGAAGCGCGAAGACTCTAAAGGCAAAAAGGGTAAGGGTGCATTGTGACTCCCAGCTTGTGGTAAATCAGCTGTCCGGCGAGTATCAGGCCCGGAATGAAAAAATGGCAGCATACATGGAAGCCGCCAAAGATTTACTTGACACCTTCGAGAGGGTCCACATTGAACAGATAAGTTCTGGACAAAATGCACATGCCGATTCACTGGCTTGGCTGGCTGCAGCGGTGCCAACCGAACTCAAGCGAAGAGTTGCAGTTGAGTATCTGAATGAGCCGAGCATTGGAAGAAGTGTGGAGTTAGTTTTGGAGGTGAACCAGGGTCCAAGTTGGATGGACCCAATCGTGGAGTTTTTACGAGATGAAATACTCCCCGCTGACAAGAATGAGGCACATAAGGTCAAAACCAAGTCAGCAAGGTTTTGGCTGTCCCCAGAAGGAAAGCTTTACAGAAAATTCTTCACAGGCCCATATTTGTTGTGTGTGCACCCCGAGATGGTTCAGAAATTTCTTCATGAAATACATGAAGGAACATGTGGGAGTCATGCTGGGGGAAGGTCCATTGCTCACCGAGCAATTACCCAAAGCTACTGGTGGCCACATATGCAGGAGGATGCAAAGATGTATGTTAAAATTTGTGAGAAATGTCAGAAATTCTCACCAATGATTCGAACCCCAGCTGAGGATTTGGTGCCTTTAACAAGTCCTTGGCCGTTTGCTTAATGGGGAATGGACATCGTGGGTCCATTGCACAAAGCAACTGGGAACCGAAAATTCCTTTTAGTTGCAACGGATTACTTCACCAAATGGATTGAGGCTGAACCATTGGCCAAAATCACCGATCCCATGGTTGAGAGGTTCGTGTGGAAGAGTATTATTACTCGATTTGGGGTTCCCTATTCTTTGATCACAGATAACGGGTCCCAATTTCAAAAGAAATTCAAGGCGTTTTGTGCCCAATATGGAATTCGAAATTACTATTCAACTCCAGCATACCCTCAAAGTAATGGGCAGGCAGAAGCGTCTAACAAAACCATTCTTGATGGGATCAAGAAGAGGTTGGATAAAGCCAAGGGGAAATGGCCCGATGAATTGCCCATTGTTTTATGGGCTCATAGGACAACACCGAGGAGGTCTACGGGAGAGACCCCCTATTCGTTGACATACGGTACAGAGGCAGTTATACCTCTAGAAGTTGGACTTCCAACCAACAGGACTGTGTTGGTTAAAAGTGGGGCAATGACAGAGCCCTGGAAATTGAGCTTGACCTCGCCGAGGAGAGGAGAGAAAGGGCCCTAGTCCATTTGGCCTCGTATCAGGAACAGCTGATGAAGAGCTACAACAAGCATGTTCACCCACGAGAATTTGGTGTTGGGGACCTTGTACTACGAAAGGTGCTCGGCAACACCAAGGTCGCCAACGAAGGCAAGCTAGGAGCCAATTGGGAAGGCCCGTATCGGGTGACAGAAATTGTGGGCATTGGGGCCTACAGATTGGCTGATCTGGACGGCGTCCCAATTCCGAGGCCATGGAATGTCCATAATCTGAGGAAATTCTTTGTTTAAAAGAATTTAGTTTCATTTCGCTACGTGATTGTGTGGGAATTACGAATAAAATTCCCTTCTGTTTCTTTTTTTTAGTTGTAAGGGGTACGAATAACGCCCCCTTAAGCTCGGTCTATGAATAAAGACACTCTTTTCCTCACAGTATATATTTAGCTTTTTGAGATATGTGGTTTTTTAGATATGAAATATGAATACTGATTTTCTTTTCCTCATTCATATTGGGGAGCATAGGAATGGTATGAATGCCATGTACAAATATATCTATGCTTGATAGCTTGAGAACCGCGCACGAACAAATGCTAAAGTATGAGAAACTTGTAAACAAATGTACCCCAAGTATGAAAACACTTGGGTTGCATACAAGCTGTTCGGGCACTAACACTTGAGTAAGTGATTGTGCTAAAAAGTATGAAATACTATAAATCCGAGAAACTTACGATTAACCTTTATATTAAAGTGGTTTTAAGGAACATCTGGTATGAGATACCTATAAGTACGAAATCCTTATAAGGCTTGCATACGTAAAAATGCAAAGTCATCAAGTACGAAATACTTGATTCTGTCAGGCATATCGAGACATGTCAAATACTTAGTAAAATCTAAGTATGAGAAACATACCCCAAGTACGAAAATACTTGGGATGCGTATAAGACACACGCAGCTATTCGGCTAAAGATACAATCATTCGAATACGTGATTGTATGATACTTTAAAGTTCGAAAAACTTGTCGTTGGGTATGAGACACCTCAAGTACGAATATACTTAGTAACATTCAGGCTTGCATATGAGAACATGCAAGAAATCAAGTACGAAAGGCTTGGTTCTGTTATGACTAAGTACGAACCTACGAAACAGGCATAACGAGATACTTGCATTAAGGCTAAAAAGATCACGATAGTCAAAACACAAGGAGGTACGAGATACCCGGCATTACGGCCACGAAGGGCCGAACAAACGTTAAAGCAAAGTTATGCCCCGAAGGGCCAGATACTTGTATCAACAAAAACAAAAAAAGAGAAAAGAAGAGATATTAAAGTCACGTGCCTCACAGGGCTGGAATAAACTACGGTCTCGCAGGACCTGCATTGTTGTTCAGGGGAATTGGTCTCACCTTAATCCAGGTTCTGGATTTCAGGGATCACATCCACCACAACGTCCACGGTGGCATCACCTCCCTCCTCGACGATAGGCTCACCGACTGCCTCCCGAGCTGATAACTGTTCGGCCCCTGGACCCTGTGGCTCCACCTAAGCTTCTTCGTCGGCTTCAGCAAACTCGTCGATTTGCTGGTCTACATCATCAGCAGGGGCATCGCCTTGCTCCTCAGCTGCTGCTGCACGGCCACTGGGGAGATCATTCTCAACCCAAAGTGGAGAGTCGTCCGGAACGCCAGCCTTGGTCAAACAGGCCTCCCAGCTTGCAGCCCAGATCTGGTCTTGGATGCCCGGCATCTGCTCGACGTAGCTCGCAGTAGTAGCATCAAAGCCCTTTTCATATCCAGCATCGAAGGCTGCTTTTTTGGTATTGTCGATCTCAGCCAAGGCTTGCTTGAGGTTATCCTCAGCAGTCTCTAGGCTTCCTTTGGCCTCTGCGTAATCTGCTTTGGCATTGTCTCTCTCTCGCTCGAGCCTAGTGACTGTTCGGAGCAGCCTTGTGTTATCATTTAGCAGCTTGACTCTTTCAGCCTCAGCAGCTTGGAACTTCTGCCCCAGAGTCAGCATCTTTTGAATACACTATCCACACACCAGATGTTTGTTAGGAAAAGTTCCAATGTTCCAATTAAAGTCTTTTGCTGTAAAGGAGATTTTGCGTACCTTAATCCCACTGACGAGACCAGTGGACACGAGCCTGTCTGCTGACGAGGCGGCCTCCTTTTGCATGTCCACAGGCAAAGATAATGCCTGCGCCAGAGCCAGCGCCGTCTCAGAAGAGCTGGCGCTGTCCCCGACGTGAACGGGGCGATCGCCTCTGATTAGCGCGGGAGCCCACGTTTGGGGAAGCACTTGGAGAGGAGGCGATTGGGGTTGGCTGACATCTGCGTCAGCTGGCATGTCGGAGGAGGACGGGTCCTCAGTCCTTTGGCGTTTGTCTCGCCGAGCATCCTCAGCTTCCTGAGAGCTGTCCCGTTCGTGTATCATTGAAGATGCCCCCCCTCTAGTACGACGGGAGCGTGGAGGGGGAGCACCTGTGGATGCCACTCTGCCAGCGGCACCACGTCCCCTCGTTGAGACAGAAAGGAGGGAGCTAAGGTTGAGGGGTTCGCGAGCCATCGTACCTGACTCAGGGGGAGATCGAGAGTAGCCCGAGGAAGACAATTGGCTCGTAGCACCGAAGGTGACGGGCTGTTCGGTCACCTGCTCGGGTATGTTCTGCCTTCGTCTAGACCTCCTGAGAACCACCCGGGTTGTGGGAACGCCCTCAGGGATGATGACTTCACCAGGCTGCCCGGCAAGGGTGACTTCTGCCTGCAACCCTGAGCTCTGCGTTTGAGGTGGTGCTGAGGTTGAGGCAACACTGGTGCTCGGATGGGCAAGTCTCCTGTCGATCACCCCTCTATATGCGGGAGTGTATCCTAGCAGCACCTCTGCGTTTCGACCCCTACCTGCTGTTCGGGTACCAGGCTCCCCTGTGTAGTTCAGGATCCGATTAATATCCTCTGTTCGGATATGACTCGGAACACGTCTGGGCCGTCTGTTGGCGTTCTCAGCTGCAAGATTGAAGTATGGAAACGAAATATATGAGTATGGAAAAGCTACGAGAAAGCAGTAGATAAAGCACTACAAAAACAGAATTGAGAGCATACGTGGGTAGCCCCATATGTGCGGGCAATGGAGCACTATCACTTGGCCATCTTCCCCTATTGGTTCGAATGCTCCCGTTATGTAGAGGAAATCAATCTCGTGGTCACGAGCGGAGTCAGGCAGATTTAGCACGAGCCGTTTGTTTGCCCTCCTAACCTTGAAGTAAAAGGTG
Organism: Rhododendron kiyosumense; assembly: GCA_019656275.1. Taxonomy (NCBI): domain Eukaryota; kingdom Viridiplantae; phylum Streptophyta; class Magnoliopsida; order Ericales; family Ericaceae; genus Rhododendron; species Rhododendron kiyosumense. Next base: position 8,336 of record BPLS01017304.1, read on the forward strand.
TTGTATTCAGGGTTTAGCACAATGCTATACCACCATTGGATGTCCCAAATCCCCAGTTGGGTCCCTAAGATCCTATTCAAAGCCACAATCCCCATCACTAGCCTAAAAACATTTGTAGAAACCTGCATAGGGGTGAGGCGATACCAGTTCAAAACCTGACGAAGTAGGGGATGGAGGGGAAATCTAACTCCTCCCTCAACGATGACTACGATAGGGATACACATCCTATCCCAGGTGCCCCCATCCCTGTCTACATCTAAGGGGGCGAGTTCAAGCCTTACATTGTCAGGAATGTCGTATTTTGTCCTAAAAGCCGCCATGGCTGACGGGGTTTCGCACCGTTTCCTAAACTTTCCTGGTTTAGGGCCGCTATTACCCTCATCCGCCATTTGAAATATGGAAAGAGGACTATGAAACGAGTAAAGAGGGTATGAATAAAACCCTAGAACTGACGAATGAGAAGGAGCAAAGAACCTTACGAGGAGGACTATGACGATGTCGGAGGTTGCAGACGGTGGCGATGGCGTTTCGAGTCGCTTGGGGTGAAGAAGACGGGAAGAGGATTCGAAAGTGTAAGCCCAAATGAAACCCCTTCAGAGGTTTAAGGGCTTAGAACGGAGGTGAAACGTCTCTCTCCACGCCGTTACAAGTTAAAGTAACGGAAAGCGGAGATTACGATAACGACGTTTGAAAAACGTCAGTTCAAAATTAAATGCAAGGCGTACGAGATACGCCACGTGGACTTATTACCCCGAGACGGTATAATGACAGAGCCGCCAAGAATATCGGAGGGCATTAAGCATGATGACTGCCCGGGGCTGGACGAATATGGTCCAGAACTGTTGTTTCTGAAAAGCCCCACCCATTGCCCCCGAACAGTGGCAAACGGATGGGGCTGGGGAGCAATTGTAGGGAGGTATTCCCGAACATGTAAGATTAGTCGCCGAACACGTGATGTGTTAGGGACACGTGGCAGACATGATAAGTTTATTGCCGGGCAGTGCGATGAGCGGCGATCTGGGCCAGTGACATGTGAAGGCATTGGTCCAGATCGTCTGTTCGGCTGATAAAGTCAAAAGACTATTTGACCAGACATAACTACATGGACCAGTTACATGTGGGGTCATTGGTCCATGAGGACTGTTCGGCATTGAGGTAGCCGAACAGTGGAGGAAGTTGCCCTAAATGATGTTGTGGCAAGAATACTTTGGAATGATAATATTCCATAGAAGGATAAGATTCCGAGTATAAAGGATCGAAGCAAGAGACCCAACGTGAGTGGGGTGTTTGGATAATTATGGGAAAGAGTCCCATAAAGATTGAGCTTTTGTACAGATAAGAGAATGAGAATCCAGAAGATACTAGGTTTCCTATACGATGTAGGAATCCTAGGGCAACAGGGATGCTTGGACTGCAAGCATCCGTGAGCCTATAAATACGAGGTAAGCCTGGAGGTAAAAGGTACGCAATATTTGGCCATCTCTTATTGCTTTCCTACTGATAATTAGGGTTTCAGACCAGTACGTGATACTAACTTAAGCATCGGAGGGCCTTTGCCACGAGGGGCAAAGGTGCGCTCACCCTTTGTCTGTTTTGCAGATTGGGGTTCCGACGAAGAATTAGGGTTCTGGTGTAGAGGCACGTGAAGTCGCTCCAGTTTAGTGTTGTTCAGAACGCTAATTGTTTTCATCCCCCTACACAAAACAAAACTTGCGTCACGTCTCGTAGGTCCTCTTTGATTTTGGGCATAGAGTGCCCAACCTCTCATGATCAAGTATTGGCAAAATCACGTCCGTTTTACTCCGTCACATCTTTTGATCGTCTAATTCTCATCACTTTTGGCCTTCGGTAGCCAAAACTTCATCTACAACTCACTCGGAGAATGATTTTCTCGTCAACTCATCATCCGGCACTCTTCACCTGTACGGCAGTACTATTCTTCCGCGTAGCACTGTTCATAAGAACGGTTACACCATACATTAATGCTAGCTACCACCGATACTGGATAATTTCCCTCTGAGTGGTAATAATAATTGATGCCAGTTGTATTCCTTTGTTGACTGCAAAGTCTTCTCGGCAGTACTATTCTTCCGTGTAGCGTCTGCTTCACTTTCTTTCTTTATTTCTTTTCACGTTCTTCTTTTCTCCTCTAGCAGCACCTTCTTCTTCTTCTTCGTCTTCTCTCTTCTCTTTTCCGCGGCTTCTCCTCTTCAACATCGATTGTTTAGCCGGCACATGTGGGCAGCGTCATCGGGTTTGCCTCGTTGTCAGAATTTCACCGCTGAACTCATCTCGTCAAGGTAAATCTACTTCGGGGATCAAAATCAATTTTTGTAGACTTTGGTTTCTGACCAGTGTTTGTCGTCGTCTGGTTTGCCTATGATCTCTTTCCAAAGCTTTGATACCACTGTAAGAAAGCGGACGCGGCATAAATTCATGCACTAAACAAATTAAATACTCACTTTTATTAATCAAACATAATTTCAAACACACGAGTAGTCTGGTGGGGATATCCCCCACGGAGAATCCACGTCTCTCTCTTCTCTTTCTGCTCTTATTCTTTTTCTTACTTCCCACACTTTTACAGTTTTACTTGTACACATACACACACTTTTACGCTTTGTTTCATTTTTAAGTTGTGTACTTGTATGTATTTTTGTCACTTTTGTTTTTTCTTGACAATTAAATTCGATGTCCAAATACTTGTCGGGCTGTTCGGCCGAATGAGCCAAATGATTTATTTTTTGTTATCTTTATTCAATTTTTTTTCGCATTTATTAGTTTTTGGTCAACTTTTTGAGGTTTATTGCTTCTTTATGACAAAAGGAATCCAAAAAGTAGAAAATTATATTATTTTTTGATCCGCTATAAAAAATTATGATCGAAACACAATTTTTTTAATAAAAACAAAAAAATTAGCTTATTATCTTATTTTTGTTTTTATTCAAAAAATTTAGGTTTTGGATGTAATTTTTAACTTTTTAGATTGCTCTCATCATAAAGAAGCAATAATCCAAAAATAAAAATGACGAAAAACAAACAAATGCAAAAAAAAATTAGAATAATGAAAACAAAAAGCCATTTGGCTTATTATACGCAGCATCTTGGGATAAAGTTGGAAAAGGTGGTGAAAGAGTAAAAATTGTACTTTGCTCCGTGAATAAAATTCATGGTTTTGCGTAATCTCAGCTGTATGTTTCGGCAATCAATTGTCCGGATTTTTAAAAATTAATCGCGAGAATAGTTAAACTATTCTCACGAATAGTTCTTTTTATAATTCGGACCATTCAAAACACTTTTGGACACGTGCGATTGAGCATCGTAAACTTTATTTACGAGTTGCTCCGTAAAGAAATTTTTGTGATAAATTAATCGATGCAGCTTTGGTCTTCCCAATGCTTTGTTAGCAATATAATTAAGGATTTCCTTCAGAATCAATCAAACTTGTGTTTCAATTGTGAACCATGACTAATTAGCGTGAGCAAATCGTGTGATTCCCTGAAACGTGTAATTGAATCCCACGGTTAAAGAATGAACGGCCGATGAAATAATCCAATATGTGAAAGAACTGTATCTGGTGTCATTGGAGAGAAAAACTATTTTATGAAGCTTTCTGTGAATAGTGGTTTACGAAGCTGAATTGTGCTCGTCCAAAGTGTATTGGACGGTCTGGATTTAAAAAAACTCTTCGCGTGAAGAGTTTTTTTACAATCCGAAATTCAATGCCGAAACGGACGGCTGAAATCGTGCAGCTCCACAAATTGCTTATTCATGGCTCCCCCGTGAATAAGCCAATCTCATGATTATATATGACCAAAATCAGTTTGTATGATACTTCCATATAGAATGATATGGAGTATTATCTTTTGTGATCCCTGTATTGCAAACTATAAGGCCCATTTTTGGCTAAGTAGCTTATTTTTTGTATTCATTGAATTTTATTTTTGTATTTGTTAATTTTGTATCAAAATTTTGTGGATCGTTGATTCTTTTTAACGAGAGAAATAAGAAAAGTAAAAAATTATAATCACACCTCATAATTTTTTGAATAAACAAACAAAAAAAAAGCCAAAAAGACCATAAAAGTTTGTCTTTATTTAAAAAATTATGGGATTATATCACAAATTTTTTACTTTTTTGATTTCTGTCGTCAGATAATTTAATAATCCACAAAAGTTTGACGCAATAAAGACCAAAAAAAAAAAAAAGAACTATAAATAACTTTCTTTTGTTTGACCGCTCTCCTGTGGCAGTGGCACATCGATCATTAACCTATCATCAAGTCATTATCAATGACATTACCAATAGGTTTTTTCCTTGACATTTCCAGAGTTATTCTGGTCTGATGAGGTGCGGAGCGTGGTTGAACCATTTCTAAAAGGGCTGACGACTGAAGGAAGTAGCCAGGTTACTTTTTTCTTTTCTTTTCTTTAAGTTGAATCTCCTTTTGTTCCTTGTTGGATTAGGAATTAATGTTGGAAATCTGTCTTCTTGAATTGGAAAATGGCACCTTCTCTCCTTAGAAAATTGAAACGCAAAAAACACTTCGAGGCACATTACTAAGTCACTTTCGTAAAGATAATATTTTTCCCACTAGGTGGTGTTCGGACTAACATCAAATCCACCTTCAAGATACAATAAAACTTGAACTCAAAGTTCTTTTTGTCTGTGTTTGCCTAAACAATTCTTGGAAGGTGTGTGGAGAAGAGCAATCTAATATGAAATTTTTGGTTTAAGAAATGCCTTTGCAAATGGCTTATTTATTGACATAGAGGCACCCTCTTGTGACACGTTTATGTCTTTAGGAGACACACATTAGGAATGATCTCTCCATTAAACACGCCAATTTGGAATGGTCATGTATTTTGTAGACAATTAATGAAGAAGCATCATGCCTCTAGTAGACATTAATCAATTAGGAAGGATCATGCATGCCTCTTCTAGCTAGGCACTCCCATGTTTTGCATTCCTTTGTAAGAGTATCAAAATTGGATAGCCAAAAGCTGTCATGATCACCAAAAGTTATCAATGTGGAGGTCAATGGCATAATAAAAACTAAATAACCTAAACTTGCCACGTCTCCTTTTTAAACTAAATAGAAAAATAAAAAAAATTTGAATTTTGTTTTTGGAAAATAGAAAAACTAATTTTGAAAAGAGTTTTTGAAACAAAAAAATTATTTTGAAAATATTGCTGAGAGAGAGAGGAGGAAGAGAAGAGAGAGAAATTTTTTTGTGTAATGATGAATGTACTTGAATGTAGATATGTTGGGTCCATTATATAGATATATATACAGAAATCTTCAAGTAAGGACCTTATATGCGGACCTCCAATTTCTCGCCTTTTTCGATCGGATATCGATGATCCGAGTCGCTCAATATAATCAGAACGTGATTTTAAGGGTACCCTCAAGAAATAGGCAAAAAAAATGACCGGGAAGGGCTTGATTTGAGTAGTTTTTATTTGAATCGTTAGATAAAAATAAACAAAAACTGCTCAGATGAAACCCTTTCCGGTCTTTTTTTTTGCTAATTTCTCGCGGGTACCCTTAAAATCACGTTCTGAACACATTGAGCGGCTCGAATCATCGAAATTCGATCGGAAATGGGAGGTCTGCATTTTATTAAAATAAGGTAGTCTTTATAAAAAGGGGACTAAGGACCACCTTAACTTAATAAAATAAAGACCTCCCTTTTCTGATCGAATTTCGATGATCCGAGCCGCTCAATGTGTTCAGAATGTGATTTTAAGGGTACTCGCAAAAAATTAGCAAAAAAAAATTCGAAAAGGGCTTCATCCAAGCAGTTTTTGTTTATTTCTTATCAAACGGTTCAAAAAAAATCTGCTCGGACGAAGCCCTTCCCGGTCTTTTTTTTTGCCGATTTCACGCGGGTACCCTTAAAATTATGTTTTGAACACATTGAGCGGATTGGATCATCAAAATTCGAACAGAAAATGGGAGAAATGGTGAGATCCTTACTTTAACTAAAATAAGGATCTCCTTATTTGAAAATGACTCTATATATATATATATATATATATATTATGAAAAAGTTGGTAGTTTTTTTTATTATCGATCCGAAGGTCAATATTTAGTTATTGGTTAAGAGGTTGCTAAATTTGTCTAGGGAGATGCTAGGGGCATATTAATTTGTCACTACTCAATCACACTTCTCTCATATACATGTGGGTCCCTAGCAGGTCCCTAGAATTTATTGTGAACTTTCCACACATGCACGTGAGAGAGGTGTGGTTGGGGTGTGATACATTGATGTGTCCTTAGCATTTTCCATTTGGTTATTCCAATTTAGCAAACATCGCTAGTTTTAGCAACTCTTTTGTTTTGGCCGGTTAAGTCATTATGGATACTCTAACAATCAGATCTCTTCTGAATAAACGCATCCTTTCCTATTTCCTAATGAACACATCCGTTCCAAATAAATACATCCCAATTTATTGGGTGTTATAACTATTCACATAATGTCACAATTCATAATCATGTGAAAATGTGTTGTAATCTAAACAAAAACCTATCAATAGCTTTCAAAGAATCTCAAACCGAAAATCATTAATTATTTTGAAAAACGCACGCTAATAACGAAAACTCATTAATTATTGAGTCGTTTTTTTTTTCTCCTTTATCTCCGAATGATTGATATTGTTAGAATGTACGTGGATCATATACGCATCATGCAAAATGGAAGTTTATTTCAAATGTTGTTCCCACGGATCACGAATGTCCATAAATGAAGGTAAATGACACTTAATTACCATTCCTCCCAAAATATTACGTACCATTCACAATTTAAATGTAATGTTGAATGCTGCCACCTAACTAAATGGTTTCTCCTCTCCAAATATTACTACAATTCCTATCCATGTACCCTTAACCATCATATTTCGTTTCCCCATAATTCATCTCTTAATTTCAAGAACTTGGGACCCCCTTCTCCTCCCTTAGCCATTGAAAGCAGTGCAGGGAGCTTCTTCAGATGACTTTTAAATTCAATAATCAAACATAATTAATGATCAGGGCTTATCTTGTTAGTGGCTTAGCCTTACTTTCATATGGTTTGTTATCTATGAAGTATGGGTGCGGGTACGCAGAGCAGTACTGGTACGATATGGGTACGGTGGTACAACAAAACTAAGAAAATTAAGGTACGGATGCCAGTAAAGTTAGGGTGCGACCAGAAAATTGAAATGTCTTCGTATTTAAGAGAAATGTATTAGTATTTGTAAAAGTACAAACCAAATGAAAGAATTAGTTAAATGACTTAGTTGATTAAGATCCATTATACAAACCGCAGTTGAATGCCTTAATGTGCGCCATGAGTAAGGTACAAACCAGGGTGAGTTTGAGTTAACAAATGCTTTACAAAAACCCTATACATGCTTCTTTAATTACCTAGGCCAAGGTAAGTCAAGGAGGCATTAGGCCCATGCACGGTTAAAAATTGGGGTTACATCCAAGCTTTTTCCTTTGGGGGAATCACCCAAGTGCTTGACCGATTCCTATACCTAAATTAATGGGTTGCCCCAAGCGTA
>BPLS01017305.1:0-17379 GCA_019656275.1 Rhododendron kiyosumense
CAACCATGATCCATCCACCCCTATAGCCATTGATCATCGATGGATTCGGGGAGGAATTATGCCAACCGCACTCTAAAATCTTATAGTAATCATATTTACAAGATATTGCAAAATTACTTACCAAAAAAAAGATATTGCAAAATTATTAAAAGTTTCGCACAGTGAATTGGAATCCAGGATCCATGCTTGACTCTAGACCACCAGCAGATGCCCTCCATAAAAGATTTCTGGTTCCTCGGCCACTGCTCCAGTTCTCTAAGTGTATTCCTAAAATAAGTGTAGGCAATTGGGCTTACTGAGCTAATCTAACCCTAAAGCGTATGATTATCTGGTCGAAAAGTTTGATTAGAGTACCACATTCAGTCCAAAAGGCTACTAGGATTAAAAAACCAAAATTTCTGATTATTGACAACTGCATAGACGACCGAATAAATCAAATTCCCAAAAAAAATCTGACTAAACGAACTACATTGTAACATTTGTCCAGCAAATTATTTTGCCAAATCAAGTGCTTCTCCGTCCAAAATTGCTTGTCCACTGCGACAATTCGTGCATATCTTCGGATCATAAAATAAACTACTTCCACGCATATTTTTTGAAATTTCTTTACACCATATTAAAGTCAACTTGGTACAAAAATAGTCGAAAGAGCAATGCGCAGAAGTATTTTATTCTTGCACGACTTTTGTACAGGACAAGCAACTTGGGACGGATGTATGTGTCTATACAGGTTTGTACATGTGTGTGTATGTGCTTGCAAATGTAATGCAATTACATACATATAGTAATTACCTAATCGAGCTATCTTGAGCTTGGCCTCTTCCAACTCCAAGGTCAAACGGTGATTACGCTGGTTTCCGAGTGATGTTTCGGTGGCGATCGGAGTAATGGAGGGAGTGGATTCAGATATAACGATAAGGCATGAGAGCACGGCGGAAAGAAAAACCGGTGGAATCGCCATCATTGTGGTGCTCTTTCAGCGTGCTCTCTCTCTCCTACTCCCTCGTCGCAATTGGAAAACTTATGCCTTGCTGGATTAGGATTTGAAAAATAATTGGAGTAATAAGTGGAGAGATAAAGAGAGAAATATTGAAAATAGGGAGAATTTAGAGGATATTTTTTGAAAAATGCTTTTTAAAAACCAAAAAGAACAAGGCATTAGAATTTTGAAAAATAGGGTTTTTGAATGTGCGGAAAATGGTGTGCCCATATGCCGAGTCATTTTCAGCCCTTTAAATTGTAGTATAAGTTTTTTTTTCTTTTTTAATGTTTTAAAATTTTTATGTTACCCAAAAGTCGAAAATGCACTTGGCACCAGGGCACACTATTTTTTGGCACAGAAATCTTAGGCCCAGATCAATCAACGCTCAATCCATACAACGCAAGCGAAGTGGTAGCTCAGTATAGGCATCATATACCTCTGTGTATTTGACCGAGTTCAAATCTTCTTGTTTTTGCTAAATAATTACGGACTATTTTTTTGTGTTTATTCAAAAAAACATATTACATTTGTTTGTTGGTTTTGCATCAAATTGTTGGTTTGGAGTATTAGAGTCCGTTCCAGATTTTCTTTTTTGAAATAAATATTTATTCTCGCTTTACAAGACATGTCATCATTTCACAATATATTACTTTTACTTCAAAAATAAATACTTATTACACACCATTATTTCATCTTAATGGGTGTAATTTAAAAAGTAAAAAATTATTAACTAATTTGTAATAAAAAGTTAATTATTTTTGCCTTTAGTAGTGAATTTTTGAAAATTTTGAACATTAAGTTGTTTTTTTAAATTTTTCTGGTCGAGACAAATCAATAATTTTAAAAAATGCCGCAAACTAATATAGTAAATGTAAAAATAATATCAATAAAGACAAAAAGAAAAATCCTAACTGTGCTGCAGCAAGGTTCTGAATACCGTTTCGGACAGGGTACCGATTTTTCTATCGGTATGGTACGTACCGGTACCGGTCAAATATCGGATACCGTTTCGGATTTACCGCAACTACAATATATATAATTATTATATATAATTATAACTTAAAAAAAATTCTCATACCATGCAATTCATGATAAAATACATATATTAAGACAACAAAATCCACATAATTGACTTAAAATTATGTTTATAAAAGCAAAACTCAATAAATTTAATTAATTTCGGATGATTGAGGTTGAGTCTCGTTTTAAAAAAAAAAGAGGTTGGATTTTTTTTTACTCCACCCAACGTTTCCCCTTTTTTTAATCAAAAAAACCCATGTGGTAATGTGCCTACCACTGCCTACATTATTACTATTAGTCTATTACCCGACCTTTCTTTTTTATTTTATTATGCTAGCTTCTCTTCTTCCTACGAAACCGAAGTGTTTCAGCTGTACGAAAACGATGGCCCCGGCAACGGGGCTCCGGCGATGGCACTCCAGCAAAGGCACTCAAGCAAAGGCAATAACAGGTGCCTCTCCTCTCCCTCTCTCTCTCTCTCCCTCTCTCCAGTCATCTATCTCTCTCTTTGTTTTTCTAAAAAATGAAAAAATAGGGTTAATTGCAGAGATGGAGGGAGGGGGATAAGGAAATCCGGGAGGCTATAGGGCTTTTAGGTTGAGGGAATTGAGGCGAAAATTCCATTTTAAGACTTAATTTGGACGTTATTACAGATTTGCTCGCATCTGCAAAATTTCGGCCGGAATTACCGAGATGGTCATTTCGTCCGGTATTTTCCGAGATTGCCGGTATCGACCGGTAAGGTCAGGTATTTAGACTGGGACGGTATTGAACGTTTATGGTACCGGAATCTCACAAATCCGGGACGTACCGGCCGATACGGAACGGGATTGACAACCCTGGCCTGCAGTACCTCGCCGTTTGGAGCGAGGATTGATTATTTCAGCATTCATGCGGGTATAACGAGACTGCTTCTCTTGCTGTAAAATTTAGGGGGAATTGTTGTTGGGTGGGGGTTGGGACAATTTATTCCCAATTCATGGACATTTTTTCGGAATTGTCCAGTCATATGTGAAGGTAAAGACTAATTTCCAAGACATAGTATTGTCGACAAAAATACAGCTCTTCATTATAACACACACTCATGGAGCAATATTAAATGATTGAAAGAGCAATATAACTTAATTGAAGGTGCAATATTATGTGACTAAGAGCAATAGTATGTGATTGAAATAGCAATATAATTTAATAGATTCTATGGAATAGAGTTGCCCCTTTTATGGATCTAAATTGCACATTGTATAAGATAATGAGTTGAGAATGATCTCATACAATGTGCAACTTAGGTCCATAGACGGAGCAACTTAAATTCATAGAAGGGATAATTTAGATCCAAACTCATATTCAATTACAAACCGACTCATGATCTTATACAAAGTGCAACTTATGTCCATAGAAGGAGCAACTTATATTCATAGAAGGGATAATTTAGATCCAAACTCATATTCAATTACAAACCGACTCATGATCTTATACAAAGTGCAACTTAAGTCTATAGAAAGGGCAATTTAGATTTATAGAAGGGACAACTTAGATCTATAGAATGGGCAACTTAGGTTCAAATCTAGATTTAACAACAAACCAAGCCATAGAAGGGGCAACTTAGGTCCAAATCCAGATTCAACTACAAACCGAGCCCATGTATTGGGAATTTTTTTTTCTCCGTTTTATATATGGGGAATTTCGTTTTCTCCATTTCATGTATGGGCAATTCCACAAAAACTTAAGAGCATCATAGTCATTTTAGGCCTCGTTCAGTTGTCAGGAAAGTACAGGAAATGATGGAAAAATCAACTTTCTCAAAACTTTTGTATTATTCAGTTGGCAGGAAAGTAGTGGAAAACTTGTTGTTAAGTCTTCCTGCAAGATTTACTTTCTTGCAAAAGTGATCCAGCTAAAAGTATAGGATTTTGTATCATGAGAAAAGTTTTCTTCATTGTGGGGCCAAAATAATTGGCGGGTAAGAAAAAAATGAATGATGCCAATACCAAAAAAATACGAATTAGGTTCTTAGAAAGACATTTTTGAGATTTACGTGAGTAACAACAATTTTGACTATTATGGTGCTTTCTGAGATAATTGTTTTGGAAAAAAATTGTTAGTTTATTTTTTTTTTTGAAGTATTTATTTATCTTGTCATTAGTCTTCAATTTTGTTTTGTACTAACTAATTTTCAATGAGTTTTTGCATTGACAACTAATCAAGTATGGTTGTTTAATATTTATTTATTTAGTTATTATCTACTTATTTTTTAAACTTCATTTGTACGGTTGATTAACAGAGAATGTCAATTTAAATGAGGGATTTGCATGATCATTCAGAATATAGCAAATGAATAGAGAATTGCAAGTCGATTTTTTCATTTCATGTTAAGGTTTTGCATTAGATAAAATACATTTTCCGTATGTGTTAATTTTTGAAATATGATAGCTTATTATTTAGCTCTCAAAGTTAATTTTATTTGAAATTAGTCATGGGAATAAAAATAAAGAAATTTCTCATAAATGTCTTTTCCCGGCAAATGAACCACTAAACTTTAGTTTTCCAGCAAAAAATTCTTTTGGGAAATGATTTTACCGAGAGTGGCAAAATTTTCTCCTTTTCCATGTATTTGGCGGTCTCTCGCACTCAGCATCTCCTCACGCCGAACCACAACCTGCCCACTACCTCATGCCTCTCTATCTCCTCCGCGGCAGTCCTCCACAGCACCTCGCCTCTCCTCCGCTTTTCTTCCATTGTCGTGGTAGTCCCTCTCTCTCTCTCTCTCTCTCTCTCTCTCTCTGTGTAAGTTCTGTTTTGGATAGTCAAGCGATAAGCTTCCCGATCATGCTAATGACCCTATTCAGCCTATATTGTTAATAATGATTATACCGAGGATTCCAAATAGGTACCTGACAATATTCCGGTACCGTTACTCAAACAATACCATGGCCGGTAGGTATTCAGAACGATATCGTAAAAAAAAAAAATTCCAGAGCTTGGGAAAACCTCTGAGACGTAAATAAATTCCAAAAATTTTGAATTCTGAAAAGAATTCTATAACCAACATTGCCCTAAATCAAGAATGATATCTCTACAAAACCCTAAATTCATTGAAATTGGGAGAAAAAGTTCAAACTTTTTCAGATTGGCTGAACTCGCCACTGCTATCGTAGGGCTCGTAGTCCATAGCCAGATTTGTAAACCAACCATCACTTCCTAGATCTCACAGACAGCATCCAGCATATTTGATTAAACCCAAAATCTTTTCCCCCATTTTCTCTTCCCTTTTTAGCAAATGTGTAGGAATTAAGTAGACCCCAAATGCTTAACTGACTCTTGCAGTGGTTGATTGGTAGTGTTTGGAGCAAGAAGGTATTTGTTTGGTAAAACCCTAGAAAGCTTAATTGAGTAGGTTCTTCTAAGTTCACAATCTCCATCTTACATTACCTCTGCCAACTTACAATTGTATTTGTATTTGGTTGACATTGGGTTTTCTTTTAACTGTTGGTCCTTGAATAGTTACTATGTTGCTTCTGATACACATATACTGTTATCCAGTTCATATTCGTAGACATTTTCATTTATAGCAATTATACCAAATCATGGGTAGTGCTTGGTTCTATTTATCTCAGGAAAGAATGGAATTGCCATTTTTTTGCATTACAGTGACCTAAATTGGAGACTGATAAGTGATAACCCTATTTGAATGTTACATTCTGCCATGTTTCAGCAACGAAGCGTCAAATGAGCATTCAAAGGGAATGACGGTTCCATTTTAGCTTCATTCGAGTGAACCAAACACTTCTTAAGTGCAAAATATTTGGTGAATAGCTAGAGATCTAAAGAGATCTGTAATAGAGTATCTGGAACTTTGAATGTGTCTTAAGGGAAGGAGCTTAAGCTGCTGCTGTTATGGAGAGAACATCTGCAGCTTGTGCCATGGAATGGAGCATTGATTTCGAGAAGGGCCTTCGATCAAAGAAGCACGGTGAGGCCCAATCTGAATCATCGATTAGATCTTTCACTCCTTTGTTATTTATATCAGGCTTAGATTTTATATGAAGTTTTTAAACATACCCAAGTTGTGTATTTTCATGGGCTTTGAGTAGTTAGTTCTTTTCGTATTTTCAGGTCAACCACATGAAGCCATACTGTGTATTGGGCAAAAACTTGAGAAATGGGATAGAGAGCCTGCAATTAACAAAGCACAATATAACATGTTTGGGTTAATTCCGGGGGAGGATAGGCTCTTTGCAAACACAATCCTGCTTCGTCTTACTGATGCTTTCAGCTCTGGTGACAAACAGACCAAGCTTTGTGTTGTGAAGGTTTTCTTATCCCTGCTAAGGAGCCGTAAAAAGAGAAGTGAAAAACATTGTGGGATTCTGTTGAAGTGTACCCCCGAGAATCGGTTAGAACTTCTACGAAGGGTGAAAACTGTTTTTGACTCGGGGGATGCTGAGTCAAGAGCACTAGCCTTGGTTCTCTTTTGTTGCTGGGCTGATATGGCAAAGGACAATGCTGATATCCGGTACCTCATACTTTCGAGTTTGGTCTCGTGTGATGTTTTGCAGGTGAGCTTTAAGTTTGGTGTATCATAAAAATTTCCCGTTTTCATTCGCAAAGAATTTGGTCTTTTTGAATTCTGGGGTTATTTTGAACATAGTTTCCGCACCTAAAAGGTGGCAAGTTCTTCAGTTGCAAAATTTAGCATTTATCATGTATAACATTCACATGGGTCAACGAGGAACAAGGATCAAAGTTTTGTTTGCAGATGTCATTTCGGTGAAAATGTTTCTGAAATATGTGGGAAACCTTTCAGCATTTCGGTATCATAGCCAAAACGTATTGGAAGTGAAATTTTTTTTGGGATTTATGAAAATGTCATTGTTGGAACTGGATATTTCAACTAGGTGTCTAAACAACTCATTGTTTCTCTATGTTTAGCAGATTTCAACATATTCGGTGCCTCTCATTATGCGCCAGTGGAAAATTTGCAATTGCAATTTCATAACCTAATTTTCGTTTCGCTCCCAAGAAACAGAAATGTTTTGGTTGTGTTGATCGAAACTTCCTTGATAACGAAGGATATGTTGATTGTCCTCTGCTGATTTCAGGAGGCTTATAAACATATCTGCAGCTATGTTTATGGAAAACTGATGCATACAATGTATCTCATCATTGATGGCATGTTACAGACATAATACAGACATAATGGTTTTAAAATACTCTTCTGCAATTTGATTGGGGGACTAAGGCTGGTAGAGAATTCAGTATTGGGGTTGTAGTGGTAGACTAAAGGGCAAGGATAAAGGTAACGGACATAGTTTTTCAATAATATTTGCTGTGTAACTGGCTTCCTTTTCTCATGTCCAAAACCACCAAAATAAGGTCAATAATGGTTAAAATCCAGCCTGGATTTATTATCTTCAAAAAATGGAATCCATAACCATCAACTTAATACAATTTAGATCATATTTGGTACCAATTTTAGTTTCTTCTTCGTTTGGTCATGAGGGAATGGAATCCAGGATAGCAAACTCCCGTTAGGTCATGGAAACTAAGTTAGCATCTATGAACCCCATTGGCAACATAATGATGTTATGATTCTTGGAATGAGATTCCACGCAATGCTTTTATTGCATTTAAGCATTACATTTAGTCTTTTTGCTTTTCTCGACATGTGGTTTGCTGCTTCTGTAGTTATAACTGATTCTTTAGACACTTGAGTGAAACTGATCAGGAACAACTTGCAGATGGAGGCATCCTTATTTGCTGGCAGTTGCTTTTCTGAGTTATCCAATGACTTTGCTTCTGTTCTTTTGGAGATACTGCTTAATCTGGTGACATCGTGTGAAACATTGTCAACTGTAAGGCTCGCAGGAGTGCGAGCTTTTGCAAAAATGGGATGTTCTTCTTCACATGCAAGTAAAGCTTACAAGGTTCTCATCTCGTGCATCATGTTCCTATTTTTCAGGATCGCATATAGTATCGACTATCGTAAGATATTTAACATATTTAAAAAATAGATAAGACATGATAAGTATTAACTGAAACAAGACTACAGGAGTATATTGTGAACACGCAACCTAATTTCTGGATGGTAATCGTGATCTGTTAATGTTCTGTTTGGAACTTGTGGAAAGTGAGGGAAGAGTTGGAAAAATAATTAAGAAAGAAAATGTGAGAAAAAGAAAAGGGGAAATGCTACTATGCTTAGAACCCTATTTTGTCATTTTCTCTTTTCTTCTCTCTCAAACTATACAAGGAAAGGGAATTTTTTTAAACTTTCCCTTATTTTCCCCAAGTTCCAAACAAAGCTTAAGACTTTGTAACACATTTAAAGGTATCTACTACAAATTAACGAAGCAAACTACAAAACTATTGTGTATCAAATTGTAGATGGATCACCCATCCTAATACAAAAGTTGTGAGAGCTCTTGCCTTCCCTCAATGTACCCTTGTCGAATTCTTAACAAATTTTTCTTTTGGCAATTCAAATTTTTTTTTTTGTAGATGGACCATTCTGTCACTACGGAGATATATAAACTCTGATAATGAAAGCACCTAATGTTGGAAAGCACCATTTTTTCAAAGCATCCCCGGGCTCTATGCTCGACAACCCATTTAGTTCTCTTATATGCTAATAACAACCCCAATTCCCAATCCAAAACTTCTCTATGAAGCAAAGGCAACTACACCAGCCACTCTTCATCCTTAGGAAACTAATTAGTCACCAAAGCACTTCTATCAACTTACCTGACACAGCCAGGAAGGAAATGCCTGTCCTCTGCCCTTGCACAGATATTATACTTTTAGTTTTAGGTTGGATTCTCTCCCTATCCAGAAGGAAGACAAATGGCACTTAAGTAGATGGAGCAAAGCCATGCAACATCTATGGAGAAGGGGTTGACATGCTACTGATGCTAGTACTGTAGTACATACTAAACAAGTGTTAAAACATATCATATATATTAATGAATACGTATCTATGCTCATACACGTATGCAAACACATCTGTGCATGAATAGGTATGGCATGCATACTGAGGCTTAGATCAATTGCAAAAATTAAGGTTTATTCATCACAGGCAGGTCTAAAGCTGGTGTTAGATTCTACAGAAGAAGATTTCTTGATTGGAATGCTCATTTCACTTTCAAAGCTTGCGGTCAAATCAGCGCGCCTGATTCCTGGACAGGTACATATTCCCTTGAAAGCAAAAAATAAATTTTATGCCAGTTGCTATTTTTTTTTATATAAGGTAGCTAATGGTTTGGTGTTGGAACCGTTGATCTATGCGCAATTTTTAGGTGTATTCCTGGTTGCATATCCTCACCACCAAATCAGTATTACTTTTCTTTTCTTCTTTTTGTATTCTCTTTGTATAAGCTAAATACAAATTACATGTACATTAAAGATTCAAAAGGACTAAATGGGCAAGTTCCTCTTTCCTTTAGGCCCTGGGGAGAGGTGTGCGAGTAAAGCCGGTGGACTTTAGTGACCCACTACATGTTGGGCTAATCCAGGAAGTGGTGGGTTAGGAACTTAGGATTATGGTGATTTCACCTTAAACAATAGTTTCTCTGACTTTACTGACCCACTACATAATATGCTAATCTGGGAGGAGTGATGGGTTAGGATTATGGTGATTTCACCTTAAACAATAGTTTCTCTGACATTATCCATTAGATATTTAACAAAGAATTTTTCTTCTGAATGCAGGCAAGTTTGCTTTTATCTTATCTAACTCAAGAGAAGCCGTTGCATTTGCAAGCCACAGCATTAAAATGTCTGCATTATGTTATTGTCAAAGGAATGGGTCATTTTCCTGCAAGTTCCAATTCAATCACAACGTTGGTCTGCATGTTAGATGAATCTGAATTTCCACCAGCCTTGCAATGTGGAGCTCTACAAATTTTGCGCAAGGTTATACTTGCTTTATGTCACTTTTCATGTAAACATACTGCTAAATTGGTATTTCTTTTCACCATTCATTTTTGCAGGTCCTCTTATATAACTTACCTACTATCCATGGTTCCGACATACTTGAGTTTTCAAGGATTTTAACAATTCTGGAGAATGCAACCCTATCTTCAGTCATGGCAAAGCGACTCTTAGCCATCAGGGTTATAGTAGATATATTGGGCACATTTGTGGAAAGAAAGGAAAAGGCGTTAGACGGAGTTGATTCCACATATCTGGCTTCATGGTTGATCTCATTTGTCATAGATCAGATTGGCTTGCTTATTAAGCTTGTACTGGATCGTCATCAGCTTGATTCAGAAATGGAGCTAGAGGGTCAAAGCTTACTCGGCCTTCTTCTTCTTCTGGTTGAAAAACATCCAGATCTTGGTGGGATGGTGCTGGATAAAATTTGTTTACTCATAGAATATATAGCGAGTAATCACAACCAAGCTATGGGCACATCAGAACCAGATTTATCAGGTCATGAGATCAAAGAGGTCAGAGGACAAAATAGTAAACTTATTGCATCAAAGCTTTTGCTTTTTATACCGAAAATGGTGGTTGCTTGCCTAGAAAACTTAAATGATGCTGGTACTGTTACTGCTCAAGTCCTTGATACAGCCGAGAAAATTGTAGAACTTTTACGAGGATGCAGCTTATTTGATTGCTTTACGTACACAGTCTGCACATTTATTTTTCATTCTCATATCAATTACTGTTGCTTATTTAAGGAGATAGAGGAAATTGATAATCTTGATAGAAAGTTGTCTATTTCTCTGGAGGATTACCTAGGTCAACGTGAACTTCTTACTCTTGAGTGTGCAAAGAAAATGATAGAAAGGAAAGAATACTGGTCTGCTTACAAACTTGGTAAATATGCAGCGTGTCAGGGAACATGGTTTACTGCTGCTCTTATATTCAAGCATCTTGTTACGGTGGTTCAATCTAACAGCTGTGATCAGTGGTTAAAATCCTTGAGTGAGTTTGCTCATTCAGAAAGGAACGTCCAATTGCTTAAGTTACCTAACAACATTGAAAATCTCAGTGAAGCTTGTAACAGTCTTCGTCTGTCAGAGGAAACAATGGGAGCCATGGCAACATCAGGTCATGCTTTGTGTTTCCAAAGATGGTTTTTGTCTCTTAGATCAAGGGTTCTAGAATCTGTGGCTAATATGCTTAAGCTCTACCATGTTCCTTTAACTCTCGATAATTTTGACAATGACGGACAAGTAGAGGGCAGTATTGTGGTTGAGGGCCTGAGTTTTCCGCTGGAGGTGACTTCCATACTCTCTCAAATATCTTCTCGGTTGAATATGTTGGCAAGAAAATATGATCTAATTGTCACATCCTTTAGAGGCATGGACAAGAGAAGTTTGGAGACAATTTCAGCACACGCACTCTTTTGTTCATTATTGGCCTTCAGTACTGGATTTTCCCTTTTCTTCCCAAAGTTACACATTGAGAATATTTTGGGAAAGTCGGAGGAATATTTACATGGTCTGCTAATACAAGATTTAGTCTTCCGGTTGCAGCAGGTAGACTGCGAAGCCAGCGCAAAACTTGGGTCGCTGTGGACGGTATATAGCAAGCCCAAGAGCTCTTTCCTCCATTCCAGAAGTCAAATGTCGAATGTCAGTTGTGAAGCAAGATGCCTACTTACAGTTTGCAGTTATGCTGTCACAGGGGTGGTTGCCTTGCAAAATGAGGCAAATAATGCACACGATGTTCAGATTCTACATCGAGTTACCAAGTATGGTTTGCAACTTCTGTTGGATATAATAACAAAATCAATGTCCATCCCTTTCCAGATGCCTAATTACTTCTTTCGAGTAAGGTATGCTAGAGAATCTTTTACCTATTTCAGAGTTCCTCATGGTTTCATGTATCTGTGACTTTTACTTGCTAATTTACTCATCTAACGTGGTTGGAAAAATCTAAATTTAGAACCCTTGTGATGCTTAATGGTTTGGACACGTGGAAGGGAAAGAGAAAATAAGTGAGTCTCTAGAGAAAGCAGTTATTGTCTTTTGTTTGATTTGGCAAAGATAAGTTCTTGTTCGGTTTTTGTGGATATTAGACAGAAGGTTAAAAGGAAAACTAAAAGAGAAAGAAGAGAAAGAAAATAGGTAAGATATGGAAGGAAATAGCAGGAAAATATCTATCTGGTTCTCTTCCCTTGTTCTTCTTTCCCTCCCATATGAATAACCGAACAAGTAAAGGAAGAAAAATAATGATTTTCTTGCCCTTTGTCTTTGTCTAGTTTGCATGGGCATTGAGTTGAGTAATGTATCGCGTACCTTCAGGTCTGTTGACGCAGTAATTGACTTTCTTTTATACCAACATATCTTTAACGAATTAATTTTGGACACAATATGCTTATCCTTTTGTTGACTTTGTTTTCCCCACCTCTTCTGTTTCTAATAGCACAGTCCTAAATTTGCTATTTCTAAGCATTATTGGCGTCAAACTTTCAGGCCCTGCATTTCATCGGAGCTATTTGCTTTAAACAGCGACACCAGAAGCCAAGAGGGGATATCAGTCCCGCCAGGCTTCCATCTGTCACTAGACCTTTGTCTTCAGTTGAAAAATATTCCGCCAGATCTTCAGTTGAAGAAATTGTATTGCATCCTTTCTTGTAGAATGTCTTTTCAGGTGCCTTATCCAGAAGCAAATAAGGGACAAAGGCAGTTGGATTATCAAGATTGGGAATCCGATGACATGATATATTTAAATGATAAGTTATTGCGGAATGTCACAGAGGATACAAATAAGTTTATCAATACAAGGCATAGACATGGTGCTGGTGATTGTGGAGCTGTGGATGTATATGTGTGTTTCGAACCTAACGAGAAAGGGCAAGGGTTCTCTACTTGTTTGCTTGATGTTTCTGCTTTTCCTCTGGGTAGATACAGAATCAAATGGCATAGCTGTTTTGTGGATAACAAAGGTTCTTACTGGAGCCTTCTCCCCTGGAATGCTGGTCCGGTCTTTACTGTACAGAAAAATCTTCACAAAGATTAGCAGTCCCAAGGTAAGACAGGTCTAAAGTTTTGGGAAGATTCTTGTTGGTTGCTTAAATTTTGGAATGGATATCAATGAATATGGACCTTTTCTATTTCGTGGGAGTTGATGGGAATATGTTTCTGTCATTTCTTATTGTTGCCATCTTTTTTAGCTCTCCTCAAAGTTCTGGTTCTTTTTCCTTTGCCAAAATGTTTGATTGTATTCATGTAAGAGGATTTACTTGTGCGCTATTTGGATTCCTAGATGTAGTTAGTGTTCTAAAACAAGGAATTAATCAGCGATTAATCGCTGGCGGAACCTACCCGATTAGGTCCGACTAACGATTAATCGTCGATTATTAATTAATATGCACTAATTAATCGCTCGAAGGTGGCTGACTAACGCCTAGCGACTTTTAGAACATTGGATGTAGTCAATGACAGACTTTGTTTGGTTTAAGTCTTAGAAAGTTATTTTTGAGAGTTGAGTGGTAATGAGTGGAGAGAGATAGAGAGAGATTTATTGAAAACTGTGCCGAGAGTTAAAAGTTACTCCCAAAGTTGGGAACCAAGCGGAGTGGTGTTTTTGAGATTTCTAAGTCTTTTGGAATGTCTAAGGTAATGATCAAATACAACCGTTGATCCTCTCTTTGAAACTTAAATAGGAATTTATAAATAGTTTAACAGAAACGCAAAAGAAATGATAGTTGGCTTTGGGATAAGTCTATTATAGAAAACTGGTCAGAAGACGTTTTTGAGAATCAGAGGCCGCAGATTAGAGTAAACCTGACTGCCTTCGTTATAGTATTTTTTTGGAAGACTGATATTCTATTCGTACTCACTTCGTCATTGATAGACCCTTTATCATCAGAGATGCTAATCCCAGCGTCAATTAGTCGGAGCACCACAGATCTGAGTAATTATAGACCCTCCGTCGTCAGAGACGCTAATCCCAGCATTCATTAGTTAGCACACCATAGATGACCCTTCATCCTTTGGAAGAACCACCTTAATTCTAAAATGGAGATACCGTCGGTATTTAAGTGAAGTTCTATTAGATTCAGAGATTTGAGACACCAATTATTTTGGTATTTGAGTTTACTTGCGTAATTAGATCATTTCCACTTGGACTTGTACTGCTTTTCTATCTGAATACTACCTGATTGATGGACAACGCGAATTTCAATAAAGGTTTGTTATATGCATGTAATAGATACAATCACGAACACACGCATACACAAGCACTCATGCACCTACAATGTATCTTGAATACACAGCGGTACACCTCTAAATTTATGATTTTTGCTTGTAATTGTGCAGGATATATAAATCACGTATAGCATGTATATGTACGGTACCTAATACACGTACACAGACATTTTGTGTAAATCAGGATATATTGATTAGGGCTTAGATCTAAACTATTAGTTAGACAAGTTAATTAGTTCAGCTTCATATGAGAGACTTACACGAGAGATCCCAAACTCAATATGAGCTGCAAATTTGCATTCGGCACAGTAGTTAACAGATTTCTTTCTTCCTCGAGAGTAACACAGTTATATTCAGGAGTTGTTCTGTGGAAGAGGAGAGGACCAGTGACAGTGAGGAAATGTCTGTGGTTCCGATGTAGACCAGTAACAGGCAATGCAGGAATTTCATTAGTACATGCAGATTCATATTGCACTCGACACAACATAAGAAGCACTTTCTGCATTTGGCACCCCAAGTGTCACATCGAGAGGATATCTTTGTGAATTAGAAAGTGCTCATGACTTCCGTATTTTATGGTGGGACAGGATTCACATTCAGAGCAAAGCAGGAAATTGCATTCCGTCCAAAGATAGACAAACCAACTAGTGGAGCGCCCCTGATCACATACTTTGCACTGAAACTGCTGATCAGGCCCCAGAGCTGTGATACTGAGATGGTATTGAGCACGGATGGGGTTGCAGATCCCTTTTGGCAACTCAAAACATGATTTCTCCAAGAAGAACGTGCATGAATAACAAAATTTCCCTAGGTTATGATTGCATATAGTGCAGCCCCATCAAAATAGAGCTGTCTTAATCGGGATCAAGGGATGTGGTCGCTGAAATGTTGAATCAGAGGCTTGCAGTCAATTCGCTCCTGGTCTATATAAACTCTGTACATAGTAATTGCATAATCGCAGGCCATTTGAAAACAACACTCAGAGCTGTGGCAAATGAATCCACGACAGCTACTTTTACAGTCAGAACAATCGTACAACTCATCTCTGCGGAGGGAGGGAGATAGATAGGGTCTAGGCCAGGGGAAAAGGATGAAGGATTTCTTGTGGAAAATATCACGTGATTTATGGATGAAGGATTTGCATTTTATGCAGACATATATTGAACCCTCGATGTAAGAGTTGCACAATGACAGATGAAATTGAATTGACTGTCTAATTATGTGACTAGGGTTGAATTTCAAATTTTCACCGTTGTGGTTGTGGTTACTGTTGTGGCTTGTTCATCTGCTTATTGTGCATAGAATTGTATTTCATCTGCCTAACTGTGTGACTTGGATTGAATTGAATTGATGGAAGAAATGTTGAATCGTTTGCTTGTGCTCCTTGCAGTGTATGGTTGGCCCAAATAAAGCGCATTTAAAATGTACGCTGAAATGATTATACTGGGAATAGTGGAAGCTCAAGTCGGTGCATGCCGGCCTTCACGCGTAGCAGTTCAAACTTCTCCGATGGTTTTTTGGCTTTGCAAAAAGTGTAAGAAGTTGTGGGTGAAAAGGGTGTCATTTCTCCTGGGAACTCAGCACATGACATGTGGATGAAGTATTTGCATTTGAAACAAATTACATGAATTCCACAATGAGCAACAAAACATGACATCTTGCTGTATGAAAGGGAGTGCAACTTTGAACAAGGGATGCCAGTGGGAAGGATGTTCAATATGTTGTAAAGAGTTTCGTTGTCTGGTAAGGCTTTCATGTAGAGCAAGAAATGTCCAAGTCAAACTTACGCTAGAAATGCAGAGCAATAAATGTCCAAGTCAATCTTACACTAGAAACAGTGGTAGGTGAAGCCAACGAACCCCCCAGGTTGCAGGCATTGCACAGGAATTCTCTGGAAGAGTAAGGTGTCTTTGCAAGGGTGAGAGCATGTGTTGGGTGAAACTTGTGTTGGATTTATTTTGGCAAGTCGGAACATGATTTTTGAATGATGAATTTTGCATTGCCAGCTAACATATGCCAAGTCCTCGATAATTCTTTGGCATGCTAAACTATAGGTCCAACCCGATAATGTGACTGCAATCAAAGGATGCTGATGAGAAAAATGTTCGATGTACTGCTTGTCAACTTCACAGTCCGTGGATGGCCTCATCTTTGAGCAAGATATTCATGTCAAATGTCCACTCTGAACAATGGTAGGTGAATGCAGTGTGTCTCCTTACGTACATAGAGGAATCAAATTTCGTCCAACAATATGGTGTCTATTAGGCAATTTTAATTTTTCACGTAACATTGTCTCACTCACCTTGAATGAAATCACTTAATAAGTTTGTATTAAGTGGTTCAGACCCATTCCAGATAAATATATCTTCTGTATTACATCGCTTGATTCAAGGGAACACCCTTTGATTCCAACTACTTTGTTTTTGCTGGCCTTATTTCGTGAGAATGAGAAAGGCAAATTCCTTCGTAAGTTTATCAACTTCATTTTCTTTGTCATGCTTGAGAATGACTCGACTGTGATTGATTTTTTCTCATCCACTTCTACTTTATGAACTTAATTAGAAAGTGTGGGATTTGGAAAGCTCTTAAGCCTGTGAATGAATTAGACTCGAGGATCGTTTTGATCTCCTGCAAGTATTGCCTTTATCTTGGTGCGTAGAAAGTAGAAACCATAGGCTTGACGAATGCAGTTTTGAGTATGCCATTTCCTTGACCAATAACAGCATTCCTCTTTTTCTTTCATGAAGCAAAACTTGTTCTTTCTAATAAAGTGCAATGAAAGCGTGTGGCTCCCTCAGGTTATCATAGAACATACACCTGTTGATTTTAAACCAATTTGTGATAGGTTGGATTCAGTTGTGTGGCTCCTTCATCCAGTTGGTTTTACTGTGTCTTCTGCTTGGGAGGCGATTAGGCTTAAACTTCCTATCCAGCCTTGGTCAAGCATAGTTTGGTATAGTAAAAATGTGCATCGCTGGGCTTTCATTTTGTGGCTAGCTGTGCTTCAGAGACTAAGTACAAAGGATAGGTTATTGAGTTGGGGGATGAATGTAGAGGGTGGTTGTGTTCTCTGTAACAATGGCCAAGAGTCTCATGAACATCTATTTTTTCATTGTGTTTTTTCTCAATCAGTTTGGGGTGCTATTTGGCAACGATGTTCTGTTGCTCAAATCCCATCTTCCTTATCTGATATGATTGCTTGGTATATCCAGAATGCTA
>BPLS01017306.1:0-13868 GCA_019656275.1 Rhododendron kiyosumense
GTGTCAGACTCGTCTAAACTCCATGACCGAGGAGACAAGGGTGTGGGAAAAAAAATCTTGTTTCTTCAGTATCCTTCTAAACTATATATTTTTCATTAATGACTAATTTTTTACAAGTGACGTGTATATCTGCGTGAGAGACTCTTATCTTGGCAGTTATTCGGATATCTAGGCAAATCTAGAAGAATCAAGGAGAATATCTTTCATATCTATCTAGCAATTCTTGATAGAATCAAAAGCAAATCTATCCGTATCTAAGTAAGATTTAGTCATTAATGGAAAATATATAGTTTAGATTCATATCTATCCCATAAGATTTGGTCATTAATGGAAAAGATATAATTTAGATTTATATCTATCCTATGAGATCTAGTCATTAATGAAAAGATATGATTTGAATTCTTTCTTGCCTATATAAGGTTTGCTTGAGTGAAGCAATCTAAGCTTAGCAAGCCAAGAGATTAACCAAGGCTTCTCCAAAACACTTAGTTTTTCATGCTCAATTCTCCCACCATCTTTGTTCTCTAAAAAAACTAGTCGGTGAGCTTTTAATATGTACGTGAGAGTTTTGGGCAAAGTGTAAGGGTATTCTTTTGTAGAGCTTTGGGTTCTCCTACTTGTGCAGAGTAGGTCCGAACTATACGATAAATTATCGGGCTGTTATATCCTAAAGGGGACAAGTCAGAGATTTTCTACTGCACCGGTTTATTTCCGTAGAGGGCTTGAATCTCTTTAAAGAGAGCGAGATTTCCGCGACTCAGCCAGTTAATTTGTCCATTGTATAGTTTATTTTCGGTGTAAACTTTTGTAATATCACCAACATCACCCAATACCAGTTACAGTCCTCCAATCTCTGGAACTTGAAAGGGGATTACGGGTGCATTACCAAAGGGGATTACGGGTGCTTGTGTTGGGTTCATAGAAATTAGAAAAGTGAATGAGCAATAGAAACAGGAGTATTTCTATCTCACCATTCAGCAACTATAAAATGGGCCCCATAGAGTTCGAGTATTAATGCTAATTGGCGCTACATGGCACCTGATAAATGGGCCATAGGACAGATTTATACCTTGTTTTCTTTTAAATTCAAAAAGAATTTTTCAAAAAATTCTTCCTAAATTCCACCTACTTTCAACATTTCTCTCTCTATCTCTCTTTACTTATTACCCTTACAATTTTTCAAATTTTTTTTCAAAAATCAAACCAAACAATGCATTATGCTTCTTTCCAATATAAAGTACTGAACAATGACGTCACAAAAAGCATTTATAAATTGTTATACAAGTTTGTCCTTAGTTTTGTAACTAATAACAAACCAACCATTAATTTATGTCGATTGTCGACACCTCCCTTCTCTCCTTTCTCTCTAACTTTCTCTCTCTAAAAACAATCCAGATCCAGATGGGTCTGTTTATCCGCTGCCACTCCTTCTCTCTCTTCCTCCGGCGTTCGTTTCTCAAGCGTACGAGGCCTCTTTCTCCGGCGTAGTGTGCTCCGGCGACCTTATATTTCGCCGCCAATCACACATGCTATCTCTTTTGTCCTTCTTTTTCCATTTCCTTTTTACTTAGAACCCAAGAAGAATAGTGGGTTCCATCATTGTCGTCGTGTTTCTCTGACTAGGGTTCCGGCACAGTCACTGGCGATTTCCGACGAGAATTTTTTGGGACGAACTGGTTTAGGCATTTGAGGGCTAAGACGGTGGTTGGGGTTCGGAGTTCAGACTTGTTGATTCGTTAATGGTTCTCTGCTTCTCCAAGATCGTTCTATTTGTTGTCTGATTGGGTATTGGTCTCTGCTTGATTTGCTTCCATCTGGGTACATATATGCCTCCGTTTTTTTTAATTATCTTTTTTCTATATGAATGGGTGTTGAATGATTTGGTGCTAGATTTGGTACAACCTTAGTAGTATCGATTTCTTGATTTCGTCTTTTGGTGGTTTTGATTATTGTTGTGTATGGATATGGATGTGTATGTATATACCCTCTGTATAAAAATAAAAATAAAAATAAAAAGTACATCGGCATGCAGATAATGGATGGATGGACAATTGTTTCCAATAATGTTTGTGGCTTCAGGTGTTTAGACATGGTGTTGCCAGAAAGTCTAGGCACTGGATGCATGTGGATTCACTTTGGTCCCAAAAAATACATAAAAGTTTCATAAATTTTAAGATAAATTTTTTTTTTTGGAGTTCTATAAAAAATCAACACAAACGTATATTGGTAAATATTTTTTCATATATTGGAATTTTATTTTATTTTTTTGAATTTGTAGGGTGAAACCAAAGTTGTCAATACCGTACCGGTCAGCGTACCGTTTTCACTACTGGAATGGTACGTACCGGTACCGGGCTGTATCCCGGTACCGTTCCGGATTTACCGCAATTAATATTATATATATATATTTAATATATATCTACCATGTTTTAAAATTTTAAGTGTAAATATAAACAAAATGTAAAAAAAAAAAAAAAAAAAGACCGGTACGGAACGCCGGAACTGGCCGGTATTGTCCGGTACGTCCGGTATTGACCGGAACTGGCCGGTATTTTGACCGGTACGGAACATGACTTTTTGCGTTCCGTTTACGCACCGGTACGGTACGTACCGGCCTATACGGAACGGATTTGATAACTTTGGGTGAAACTACTCATTTTTGCTTTTACGAATTCAGAATGAGCAGTTTTGCTCCATAAATTTAAAAAAAAATATTTATCGATATCAATTGAACTTTTTTTACAGAATTTCATAAAAAATTATTTTTAAATTTATGAATATTTCTTTGAATTTTTGTGGTATTCGGAATGGCCTACACCTGTGAGGTAACATTTGTGCGGTAATTTTAGCTACGATAACCTGGAAAGAAAAAAATGGGAGAATTACCGGACCTTTTTCCCAAAAAAAAAGGTGATAAAGCAAGCAAAAAGTGTAACTTTGAAAAAGATACACAGTGTAAATAAAGGAAAAAGTAAGGGAGAGGGTAGATTTGGTAAAGCAAAAGACTATCAAAGACTCAAACTCATGATGGTGACATAAAGTGAATTAACTATCACAAGAAATGATGCTAAATGGTGCATTATGGCACCCGTTAGCGGGACTGCTACTGCTAATATGGAAAGAATATGAGTAAAGCAAACTGTGCACAGTTTTGGATCCATATCGGCAGTAACGGAGTTAGAATTTTGATTCGGGAGGAGCCGGATTAATAGACATATTTTTTTATCAGAATGCATACTTATTTTATATCATGTAAAGTTTTTTTTTAATACATTACATTTGTAGAAATTGTTCTAGCCTAATGCAGTTAAAAAATATATCAATTATTTTATTTTTTTTCTTTAGGCAACTTCAATAATCACATGATTATTTTTATTCATGAAAGAAATTGAGAATGTAAAATTAATTACATTTTTAACCAAATCAAACCAAAATTATTAAAATTATAAGTGCTATACACGAATAATTATCTATAATATTCAAAATCAGATATACACAAAATAAAAATTTTAAAACTCGGGGATTTGGAGTGGGCCCGGGGTGGCCCCGGCCCCGGGCCCCAACATACCTCCACCACTGCGTATCGAATTTTATAAAGATAATCGGAATCGTCGTTTATTTTATTTAAAATATTTTGTTTAGTGTCTCCGTAAAAAATTAACTCCATCTAATAACGGTAAGGACGTTTACGAAGCGTCCAACTTTCTTTAGAATTCAGCCAAGCCCTTCCCCTTATTGGATGGAGATGATTTTTTACAAGCATCCGAATCAAAATATTTTGAACAAAAATGAGCAACTCCAATAATCTTTATGGAATTCGAGACGGGTCCACAATTGCGCTGTGCGCCTTGTCTGTGATTGTGCACAGTTTGTTGTACCCATAGCAACTCTCTTATTAAGATAATGGGTAAATTACCGAAATCATCCCTAAAGTTTTTATAAATTACAAGTTACTTCCTCATGTTTGGGAAATAACAAAATACCTCCCCTTAGCAAAAAAAATTATACCATTGTCTTGATACGGGCGCTAGTAAAATTTGACAACATCTGTCTCATATCATCAAATCTTGATTATAATGGATTATATTGTCTTTTCATAACTT
Organism: Rhododendron kiyosumense; assembly: GCA_019656275.1. Classification (NCBI taxonomy): domain Eukaryota; kingdom Viridiplantae; phylum Streptophyta; class Magnoliopsida; order Ericales; family Ericaceae; genus Rhododendron; species Rhododendron kiyosumense. Next base: position 4,104 of record BPLS01017306.1, read on the forward strand.
GTGAAAGGTTGTAGATGTGTGCAAATAACTTTTCATAGTCCACGAATCTTGATTACATTACTAGGAATGTGAGCCTTTTTTTTTTTTTTTTATTCCAAAAGTTGTGCATATAGAGGGAGAGTGTAACGGGAGGCCTTTCTAGAAAAATCCAAAATAAAACAGTTCTGAGAGGGGTTTCACTTGAAGGGCATTATAGTAATTTCATGAAGACCCATGGGACAAAGTTTCGTCCCACCTCTCCCTCTTTATATGTTGTAAAGAATTATTTGCGACGGCTTAACTTTGGAGACGCCACGTGTAGGGATGGGAACAGAACAGAATGGGGTGGGATAAGACTATCCCTATCTCCTTTTTCCAACCTATCTCCTATGCCTTTTACTATATCCCAATGTTGGGTAGAAAAATATTTTTACTCTCCATTCCCACGCCAATCAAGTGACCGAAGAAGGGCCGGAGGCCATACTGAAAGCAAAACTTGTAACTAAGCCAAAAAAACCTAGCAAGCCTACTAAAGAGTGGCGCAATCAGAGGACTGTTGAAGGCTTATCCCGTTCGTTTTGGGATTTTGGATTTGAATTTGTAACTAATGTGTAGAGAGAATAGAATAATGATTAAAAATATAGGTAATGATTAGAAAAATATAGAGAGAAAAATGAGAGTAATGATTGGAGAAAAATAAGATAATAATTAGAATTCAAAATCCAAAACTCTTAAATGAACAAGGTCAGTTCTATAAAGGACCCCTAGTCAAGTTAAATATGTAGCCAAAGAATCATTTTTTGAAAGCTAATTCTGGCTACATTTTTATTTCATTGCATTACGAGTCTTAAACAAGAAGCAAACGTCCATAACAAATATTTTAGTAAGTCCAAACGTAATTCAAAGGTCCAAAATGAATTATCTCTCTTGATGGAACACATCATCGATTGTTTGAACGGACTTGACGACCGTTCAAAACGTAAAGACACAAATCCTTTTGGAGTGAGCTCGAACGGCCTTAGCCTCACCTGCATCCTATACCCAATTGAACTAAAATCCAATAGACACCACCCGATGGTATTTGATCAAAACACTAAAGATAGGTATACTATTTTTTTATATTACATCTTATGTGGAGCCCATTTCGGATTCCAAAAAAATACCGATAAGTTTTAAAATATTGTTTTATGGGATCCTATAAAAAATTAGCTCCAATGAATATCGGTAACTACTACTTTTGGATTCATAGGGGTGAAATTGCTTAATTGCGCAGTTTCGCCACTACGAATCTAGAAATAATACTTACCGATATTTCATTGAAGCTGATTTTTTACAGAACCCCATAAAATAATATTTTAGAATTTATGAATATTTTTCTGAATTTTTGTGGAATCCGAAATGAGCTCCACATAAAATGTAGTGTAACGCATAATATAAATATGTAGTGTACTTAAAAGCGCTTGAACAAGTGTGTAAAGGAACTACAGTATAATCTAGGGACAATGCGTACGTAAGCTCACAGAGGATGGGATACGCAATCCCTACATAGATTGCGTATCCATATATGGATGTGCAATCCCTATATGGATTGCGTATCCCATCGGCTAATTCTATTTACCTGTAGTCATTTTAATTTAGTGCGTAGATTTATAGTTGTACTCAGAAGTCTATTTTGCCACAAGCCATCTTGTTTTTTTTTTAATTTACTTTTTTTGATTTGTGTGGATGATATTTAATAAGTTAAAAATAATGATTGAAAATTTAAAAATATTCTTTCTTAAGACATTAAATAGTTTTTTTATGCTTTTGTCTGTCTTTTTTTCTTTCTATCTGTCCTTTTTTCTTCCAAGTTTGATCTATTTTCTGTTCAACAAAAAAGTTCGATATTTTCTCCGGATACTCTCGTCGGGATGAATTTAAAAATTTTAATTTGTAGACCGAAAAGTAATTTTTTATTGATGAATCATTATTCATTGCCTCCAAATAAGTCTTTTTAATAAATTTTTTTTAACCAAATCCTTTTTAATTATAAAAAATTGGTCTAGGGTCCACTATAGCATGTTTGTAACCCACTAAGTCCACCTCTCAAGTTTGTAACCCACTAGGTCCACTCAGACAAGGGCCTTGTTTGGCTTAGACAAAAAAAAATGTATTTTTATTCTTTTTCATTTTTTGTGTTGCCAAACTGGATCTTTGTCAAGCCAAAAAGGAAATAATACAAGACAAAAATGTCCTTGTTGACTTTTTTTCATTTTTTTAATATTTTTTAGAATTTTGACAACTCTCTCTCTACGTTCTAGATCTCACACGCTCTGTCGTTGCACAGATAACATTATATATGTTATTCAATTGGTTCGTGCAGCGACCTCACTGACTTGTTTGTGATAGCCATATACGTTTATAATAGACTCCAATTTTCACAGATAACGTTATATGAGCTTATTACAACACAAGAACATATAATATTACACGTTTATATCTAAAGCCATATATATGTATTATGTATGAGATTCTGAAATCTTTTTTATAACAATGCAAGAACATAAAACATAAGCTGTTATATGTTAAATTTTATATGTTTACAATGCAAAAACAAACAAAGAACATGTATTACTTTTGTCACAAAAATAAATACACAAAAAAAAAAAGATCTTGTAACCTTATAATGTTATACATGAGATCTTGTCCTTACTAACTCCAATAAAAAATAAAAAATAAAAAAAAGAGATCTTGTGACTTCTTTTCCTTCGTCGTTGTCGCCTTCTTCACAGTCGACTTCATAGGTAACTTAATACTCTTCACCCCTTGAACAACTGCACAAATAATAACAAACCAAATAACATTATGCCACCTTAATTGAAAAATATGGTTATCTGTGAAGAACTGAACGCTGTTATAAATATATATGGTTATCAGAGTAAGTCAGTGAGACCGCTGCGCGAACCAATTCAATAAAGTAAAACATATACCGTTATATGTGAGTTCCTGTATTGTGAAACTCTAAAAAAAAAACATAGAGTATAACATTATATGGGAGCTCCTGACCCTGTGTACCTCCCAACAAAAAAAGAACACTAGTCTCTCTTTTGTTGATTTGTTATTTCTGCATATATATGAAAATAGTTATCCAGATACAAACATATAACATATATGAAAACTAATAAATTTACATTACTAAATTGGTCTACGCAACGGCCTATAGAACTGAATATATAACCATATATATTCACAGAATAAAAGGAAAACCAGAACAAACCATAACCATGTGTGTTACATTCTAGAACAATTTGTTGATAGTCCACATATAACCACCATATCCTCGTATTTTTACAAACAAAATTCTAAACTAACCAAACACTAATCACTATAAACACTACCAATTAACATATAACCATATATCCTCATTTCTGCACATATAAGAAAAAAGTTAAACAGATGGAAACATATAGTTTTATATGTTAAAAAAAGTATTCAAGAATTCGTATATTATCATATATGTTTTATGATATTAGATGTCAAACGAAAACCTAAACGTTATATGTCTCATGATACACTATAACAGAAAACCACATATAACCATATATGTTAGAAATGAAGTCATAATACAGGGTACAGATTTGGATATATAACCATATGTGTCCCATATACAGAAAACAGACCATATTTTAAAAATATGGTTATATATACAAACAAAACTAATAAATTAATACGATTTTGTGAAGAGATTATCTATGACTTTTGGAAATGTCATCGCATTTAACCTAAAATTGAACATCCTGTTGATACTTGGTGAGGGTTGGTTTGCAATATTTGGATGGTATCCGTGTTTCGTTGCCGTTCAAAAAAAAGTTTCAAATATAAGCTGTTCAAAAAAAAAAAAAAAAAACAGGGTTTGGCTTTCTTAGTGACTTCATGGCAATAAGCTTGACGTACTCGCACGAGTATTGCCAAACTCAAGTTCTTTTACTTCTTTTTTTTTAATTTTAACTTACTATTTTCGTGATTTGAGGTTTGTATTAACATTGCTTGGCTCGTTTATTTCATAGACTCCATATCCAGACAACATGAACATAATTTTCATATGCAAGAAAACTAATACATTTACATTATTGAATTGGTCCGCGCAGCGGCCTAATAGAACTGAATATATAACTATATATATTCATAGAACAAAAGGAAAACCAGAACAAACCCTACCATGTGTGTTACATTCTAGAATAATGTGTTGATAGTCCACATATAATCACTATATCCTCATATTTTCACAAACAAAACTCTAAACTAACCAAACACGAACCACTATAAACACTATCAATTAATATATAACCATATATTCTCATATAAGTAATTGAATATAGTCAAGAACATATAACCATAGTAAAGCATGTTGAAATTAGGACATATAGCCCTATATACAATAATAAAATATGATCAAATTTGGACATATAACCTTATAAAAGAATAATAAGGCATATAACCATATTAAAGTAGTCTTACTGAGAAACAGAAAAACAAACACTAATACCTTAATTGAGTCAGACAAGATCAAATCTATTTATCAAAGTGATTCTTTGATTGCTCAAGACATCTCTTTCAATTGAGAAACAAAACAAGATCCTTTCAGACCATTTTTAGTAAAATAGTGAAGGATGTTCCATTAGTAATGAAAAAATTAGTAATGAAAAAAGGGGGTGGAAATAACCATATATAGATAAATAATCACATATGTTAAACAACCCAAATACTAAATGTTATATGTTCTCTATTTTTGAATTTACAAAGTGCAACCATATATAATGGTTCCACATATATGTATATATAACCATATATGATGGTTACACAAATATGTATATATAATAATATAACTATATGTTCATATATAACATTATATGATTCCATAAGTTCACACAAAACCCTAACTAAACCAGATCTGTACAAATAGTAACAAATAATGTAACGACCCTGATTTTCGGTCGTTAAAAATTTCGTTAAGTATTTGAATTTTATTGCAATTTCTTTTAATTTCCTTGAGATTTGTCAAAATTACGTTTTTGCCCCTTGAAATTTGAATTCTTTGCGCTTTAGTCCGATTTAGCAAACCTTGTAGCTTTCAACCATCCGATTGGAGTAACCGAGCTAGCAAGCTATTTAGTTACTTTTCCCTAACCGCAAAATTACCGTTTTGCCCCCCTTGAACCTTTTGAACATTTTGAACCTTTTGAACCTAGACTAAGAATTTGGATATTCTTTTTCTTTTAATTATTTTGGATATATTCTTTGTCCATTGGACAATAAATGTTAGGGAAACTATTGTCCATTGGATAATAGAAACCCCATTAGTTTATATTAAATGTCTACTTTATTAAAGTGCTATGAATAGTAAAAAGTAACTTTTTGATTACTTTTTGATTACTTTAAAGTACTTTTTGGATTACTTTAATGCTTAATCTCCCTAGCAACCATTATCCATTGGATAATAGAAGTTAGGGTGGTTATTATCCATTGGGTAAAAGGTTCATCTTTCAACAAAGTACATGGGTTGATTAATTTAATATTTCTTTTAAACCCCATGTGCCAAAGTACAATTATTTTAAAATAAAAATTTGCCAAGTCACTATTGTCCATTGGACAATAGAAGTTAGGGGATTTATTACCCATTGGGTAATAGGTTGTTCTTCCACCCTAGCACATGGGAGACTTAAATATTAGCATTGTACCCATGTGCCTATTGATTTGTTTTAAATGAGAAAATCTTGCCTTTTAAAATCTCCTTTGATCTCATAGTACCAAAAGTACTATATTTTAATTGTTGTATGCATGTGTGTATATATATATATATGTGTGTATGTGTGTACTTGGGAGAGAGAGAGAGAGAGAGAGAGAGAGAGGCCGTGGGAGAGAGAGAGAGAGAGAGAGAGAGAGAGAGAGAGAGAGAGAGAGAGAAAGGAGGAAGGAGATTTGGTTGTATCTTGGCCTTGATTTTATTGTACTTCAAATCCATGCATGTATCTTCCTTCCTAACTAAGGAAATCACCTCCATTGTACTCCTTTGACACCTTGCAAGGATTTGGACCCTTAGATCTTGTACCAATCCCTTTCTTGCCCACCAAGGATCCATCCTAGCCATCCAATTGATCCAAGATCAATCTTGGTACAAAAGTAGCCATGCAACCCTAAGATTTTCCTTGATTTGTGCTTAAAAGTGGGATTTGAATAGATATACTTCTTGGACACCTAGCAAGCTTCTTGACCCTTTGATCATGTACCATTTCCATCTCAACCATCCATTGGATTCAAGAATCTCACCAAGGTACAAGAATAGCCTTGCAATCCTAGGGATTTCATTGATCTTTCAAGATTCATTGCCAAGTGTCAAGGTGAGACTTAGAGTGAGAGAGAGGAGAAGGCCAAGCCCTTTGCCTATAAATAGAAGGCCATTCTAAGCCTTTGAACTCACACCTCAAAGCATAGCTCTTCCTTCTCTCTAGAAAACCATTTCTGATTTTCTGGGCAGCCACTGTCCCGTCGGAAATCCCCTGTTTTCTCCTGCTTAGGTTAGTTTTTAGGATCAACTTCCTTCTGGAAAGTTGTAGAGCGCTTCGAAACTTTGAAGTTAGGCTCAAGAATCACCCCAATCGGTTAAGAAATGACCCAGATATTGCCTTCCGAAGTTCAGTAAAATTTCTGGATTTCCATTTTCTGGACAGCTTACTGTCCTTTGCTTCATCCCCATTTTTCTCCAACCTAAGTTCGTTTCTAGGATTAACTTCCTTCTCGAGAGTTGTAGAGGGTTTAGAGAGCTTCGTTCTAGACCCAAGAACGACTCTATTCGGCCAAAGATTGACCGAGTTATTGCCGTTCGAAGTTCGGTCCAGATTCGGGAGAAATTTCCACCTAGCTATTTCGGCCCCGACTAGTTTCGGATCAAGGTAAGATACTCTTACCTTAACCCTATGTATATGTTAGATCACGTTATCTTCCATTTCAAAGCAAGTTATCTTTATTTACTTTCCATTTCAAGTATTTGTATTTTGATCTTGAAATTGATTATGAGCATGCTTATGTGAGTTGTTTGTATTACTTGTGGCGTTAAGCTTTAAGCATTGATTTGAACATAGAGTTGGATGATCTTGTTGGATTGTGATGAACGATGTTTACTTTTGTCCTACCACGGAGTCTTGCATGTAACGAGACACGAGAATCGAGAATGTAGAAACATGACACCTAGGGTGTGTTTGAAAAGGGTTAATGTTTTGAAAATCCGCAATGTGGCCGGACTTGCCCGTTGTGTGAGGTGTGTGTGTGTTCCAATGGGAAACCGGAGCAGCGGAACCATTGTGAGGGTGTGTGCCAATGGGAACCCGGAGCAGCGGAACCATTGTGCGTTCCCATGGGAACCCGGAGCAGCGGAACCATGGTGAGGTATGGCTTGGTTATCCGCGGTACGGAGCCAATGCAATGTGTGCCAATGGGAACCCGGTGCGGCGGAACCATTGTGAGGATACTCGGGAACCCGGAACGGCGGAACCGAGGTTGGGTGTGTATGGCTTGGTTATCCGCGGTTCGGAGCCAATGCTAAAGATTTTTGAAAGGCTTGGTTATCCGCGGTACGGAGCCAATGCAAATGTTTTCGAAAGGATGTTTTGTAAATAGAAATGATTGACACGGTCTACGATGAGTCGCGTAGGAGAAATCGGGAAATCTTGGACACCAACGTTAGATGATTATCGAATTTTGATTATGTGATTGTTAGTTGTAAGGTTGGTGGGTAAGATTTTCCTATTGAGCGTTGTAGCTCACGGTGTTGCCTTGTGGTGACCCTGGCATATTATATTGGTGGCGACGCCGGTATAATGTGTCAGACTTTGTAGATACTCAAGATGAACCGTTCACTTGGAGGCGTCCGAAGCTGAGGAGCTGGCTAGGATGAAGAAGCAAGAGGAGCTGTAGTTAGGGAACCTTAGTCTCCTTTCCTTGTTGAATAAATGTATCTTTGAAGTATTTATGATGTAATAAAACTCTCTTTATTATGTAATAAATGCTTCTTAACGTACCCTAATTTTGGGGGCGTTACAAATAACCGTATATGTTCAACCCTAAACTAAACTCGACTTACCTATTTGTGTTAAAAACAACAGCGATGGAGGGAACGAAGCCGATGGTGGAAAAGGACAGCGATCTCGTGGATATTTATGTAGATCTTGTTGACGCGTTGTCGACAGAAGGAAAAAAAAATATTTGAAGCCTTCATCGATCTTCCAAAAATGGCGGGGAGATCATCAGCGGGTTTCGAATCAAATGCGACGATGATCGTCACCAACACGCCGGCCAAGGCGCATACTCCAACTTTGCCTTCTACTCACCCTCGGATCTCCAGACCTTCTCCGTCGCCGAATCCAAACTCGCCTTCGGGATGGCGAGGCTAGGACTTGTCCCGGCAGCCCCTCTCTCTCTCTCTACGTTGGAATGGAATAAAGGGAATGGAAAACAAACAATTATTAGGGCTACATATATTGGGGTATATTGGTATTTTTGTAGGCTAGTAGACTTAAGGGGTTATGAAACTTAAAAGTGAACTAGATGGGTTTAGAAATGCTATAGTGAACTTATGCAAAATTCTCTCTTTTAATTATTATTTTGACTTTTGACAGCCGACTCACCCTTTCTTTCTCTTGGTTGCATTATGCAACTTGCTAGTGTCCTCCTTATCCTCTAAAAAATACACTATCCCCACGCCACCCACTCGTTCTGCACTCATCAGCCTTGCCAGTTGCCACTACCGTACCAGTTTACTGCTTCAACTAGACTTCAATTCTTCTCCAAAAACAAAAAAACAAAAAAATTAGACTTTAATTACGCGCTGTACATCTTTGACCATTAGGAAGCTTATATAATCATCCTCAATCAAACCCCTAAAAGCTCTAGATACGACCTCCATTGATTCATCAGGTATGAATCTTGAATAACCCTGATCTCGTCCCAGTATCTTCTTATTCTGGTTTTTTTCTTGATCAATTGCTCGAATGTGGTCGGTTGTTTCTTGGGTGATCCACTGATTTTGCCATCTGGGTTTGGTTCTTTTACCATTCACTGATACTTCACTGTTCATGTTACCTGATTACGTCATTTGTGCAGATTCTTTCATATAATGCGATCTATATAGTCGCATGCACAAGTATGTCGTTTGATAGTACCATAGGTTCACTAGATGCTTGTTCTGGGTTTGGTGTACGATTAGTTTTGATGATTCAAGAACAGATGGCATGTCCCCTGACTCCCCCGAGCAAGGGAACCGATGCCGTCTATAAATGTATGAACGCAGCAGTTTCCCGTGGATCCTACGCGTGCTAGGTGCCCGTTGATTTGACCGGATATGAGCATCAGATTTGAATATGTAACCAAGGGGCTACATATTTGATTTTTGGTTGAAATTCTTGTGGTACGGGTTAAATATGCATTGGATACATAGCCCCCAGAAGTGTTGGATGTATGATACTATGGGGCTGTGGTATTATTTTTTATTTTTTTAATCTCATCACTATTAGTCCGATGGGATAACATATGCTATGGAATTATGTATCCCTTTGCTATTAATCCCGTTAAACAAGCAGGCCGTAGTTGTACAAGTTGTACTTAGTTGATAAAAATGACTTCTGTAGGTTTGCATTTTATTTTTTTTAGCTGTCTATAGTATTTAATTGCCTGTATAGTCCCAACAATACTTTCTGCACATGCTTCGTTTAGTTTATTTTACTGATATAGTACTGGACTTCATATGCAGGTTCT
>BPLS01017307.1:0-19869 GCA_019656275.1 Rhododendron kiyosumense
CATTTTGTTCGAAGAATTTCTCCCTTTGTTTGATTAGCTTCCTTCTCTTTATGCCAAAGTATAGCAAAGTTACAATTATGAGTAATGACAAGAAACCAATGCTCAATCCTGCGAAAAATTTAGGTATAGATTCAGTCATTAGGTAATCTCTACTTAAAACGAATAAAAACTATTTTTGAAGTATGTTTATGTAATGAGCTTTGCCAAGACTTTATGTTCCACGAGAGTAAATTGGTTATGATTCAAATGGATTAGTGGCAGTATATATGATATCATTCTCATTTTTTTCACAATTCCTGTCTATTTTCTTAAGAATCAATGTCCGCATCAGCTGGCGCGTCTCTCCAATGGTCTCAAGGTTTGGAATGTTTGCCTTCGTGAAAATGGATCATGTGACCTCATGGAGCACACACCATTCTTGTCTCTCTTTTCCCCCCTCAAAAATGGATGAAACTTCCTTTCCATTTACGGTGGAAGAATTCTTAAAAAATTTCCAATGGTGGAATTTGAATACAAGCCATAATAATGAGACAATAAGTAGCAAGTGAAGTAAAGTGCAGTTGGTTCCTCCCTTATATTTCCTTATCCACTTAAACTAAAGCCCGTCAAACTTGGCCTACTATTTTGAAATGTTGTTGCATCCTCATTTTGATCGAGTATTTTGTATAGAATATTATAAATACGATATTTTGTTTAAAGTACCGAGTAGCTAGGCACGGATGAAAGTTTGCACTTTAAACAGTTTTTTTTTCTTCAAACGGAAATATACAAAGATTAACTATTAGCTAGGCACAGTGGTTTTTATGAGTTTCGGGAGGCGAATACCAAGGTCTCACATCCTTCACCAAAACTGACTCGAAATGAGATCTTGGCCTGGCAATGCCCTATGGTTAATCAAGTCAAGATCAATATTGTGGATGCGGCAGTATCAAGGAACACAAAAACAATTGGAACTGGAGCTCCTGCTCGCGGGGAAGATGGTAAGGTTTTGGGTATATATATCACTGAATATTCATCCTAGACTTATCTTGGCTCGATTTGTAGAAGCTCTGGCAATTCGGGATGGGTTTGTACTGGGGATGGCTTCTAAAATTCCACGGGGTCTATTGAATCAAATTCAGAAGCAATTGTGAAAAGTTGTTTGGACTCACATGACTAGGAATGGTAACGGGGCGGGGTGGGTTTGTACGTACCCCGGTCGGATATTTTTTGGGTACCCCTGTTTCCACCCCGATAGGGGAACGGGTTTACCCACCCCATTCTGGATGAGGTGGGTCCAATTACCATGCCTACACACGGCCCACCTTTTGATATTGCGGTGCTATTTACTCATCCTGATTTGTTGTGCGTTGAAGAATTCTTTTATTTCTTGACTTCAATTTCATTAAACGTGATTGTAATCAGGCTACACATACGTATGCTCAGAAAGTCCCATGGGGCACCCTTTTGTCTATGTTTAATTAGGCTTTCACCTACCAGATTAATTAACTTTTCTCCCTCGAAAAAAAAAAAAAACTAGAATGCCATGATATATAGGGACCAATCATACAACTAAGCTTTCTAAGTTCGTATGACAATACTCTCTATAAAATAATTTTTTTGATCAGCTAAAAAAAAAAAAAACTTGGATAAATTTCTCTAATCTTCCCCAATATTTCTGAAAAATGCATAGACCTCCCATGATGTTTTGAAATATCACTTCACTCCCTTAAATTTCAAACTAATGTAAAACCCTAAGGTTACTTTGGCTTTGATGGTGCAAATTTTGGAGACAATAAGACTCAAATACCCTCAACAAACAATTTTGACATGAACTAGAAAACGTCAAGTTCCATGTAGCACGACTCAACCCAATTTGTAAAATCAGCACCGCTTAGCCCAGTTCATTTTTCCTTGCTTCACCTAACTAAAAGTTTCTCAAAAATAATTTTTTTGTAGCAATTTCTTGACAAGAAAATGGAGATGAATCTGAGAAAAAATGTATCATTCCAAACTTTTAAATAAAAAATGAAAACATTTTATTCAATTAAACTATAATTTAATTGCTTAAATAGTAGTATAATTAAATTAAAGTGTGATTTATATTGTAATTAGCAATGGGGTCTTCCTAGACACATATCTGACCATATCCCTGTCATGTTGGTAGATGACTGTACTGCTGGGATTGGGGTCCAAAACCTTTTAGGTTTTTGGACATTTGGTTTTCTAATCCAAACTGTATGAAAGTGGCTCAAGATGCATGGGAGTTTTTAGGTGTCAGGACGGGTAGCATGTGTTAGGATCAAGTGATAAGCACTTACAATCTTACCAAAATCCGCAGGTAGCGGTAAATGCACAACTCTATTTCTTTATACTCACTATAAGAAAATACAGATTTGGCGACACAACAAAGTACATCGGCAAAAGTGTATATGGGTCGGCAAAGGTTTTCGCCGACGAAAAATTTTGTGTCAGCAAGTTGTTGGCGCTGATAAGTCAGGAAAGGGTTTCGCCGACGTGAATTATCCTTCTTCGGCAAAAGTATAGTTTCAGCGATGCAAGCTTGCATCCGCATATCTGTTGGCAATTAAATGGTATTGCGTCGGTAAAAGGGATTTTAAAATCAAAGAGTGTGACACTTTTGCCGACGAGAGTTTTGTATCGCCAAAAGTCAATTTAAAAAAAAAATGTACATCTGCTGGTGTTGTGCTTACGCATGCCCCGTATTTTGAACTCAAGACCTCAAAGTCTCCACATCACATGTCTACCGACTGCACCAATTTACTTTTTGTTAAATAATATTACAATATCTAATATATATATATATATATAACCTACATATATAGTTCTTTTAAGGATTGTGGTTATGGCACTCCAAAAATTGATGGAGGAGCTCCAAAACTGAACTATGTTTAATATACAAAACGACATCGTTTTGGAGTCCCTCCATCAATTTTTAGAGTGCTAAAATCAATTTCCTTTTTTTATCCTTACATATACAAATATTTTACACTAGATACATTATTTCATACTCTTATATCTTTTTAGGCATCGTTTGGATTTTAATTAAGCCAGAAAACTTTTTTGTCCTTATTCAAACAAAATTCGCATTAGTTAGTTTTTCGTCGAATTTTCGAGGATTATTGCTTCTTCATGCCGGGAGATATCTAAAAAGTAAAAAATTACAATCAAAACCTAATTTTTTTAAATAAGGATAAAAAAATTGATTTATTGGCTTATTTTTGTCTTTTATTCAAAAAAAAATTGGATTTTAATCATAATTTTGTACTTTTTAGATTCGTCTCGTCATGAAGAAGTAATAATCTTCAAAAAATCGACAAAAAACTAACAAATATGAAATTATATACGTACCTTATATTTACCACATAATATTGTCTATACATACAAATAACACAAACACACACACATAAATGTATATACTCCCTCTGTTCCAAAAAAATAAAAAATTTGTCCACAAACTTAGAACCTAAAAAAATTCATTTTTTGAAAAAAACAATAAAACTTTCTTTTTCGCAAATTAGTAGATATCCATGTGTTCTTCAATTTTTTTGCCAAAAAAAAAAAAATTCAACTTTTACTTTTGCCGACACAAAGATTTCATCGCCGAAAGATTTATCTTTTGGCGATGCACATTCTATAACCAAAAGTTACTATCATTGACACAAAAATATCATCACCAAAATATTCAACTTTCGCCGATGCATGCACATGCATTTCATTACTAGAAAAAAATTTCGTCGGTAAATATTTTGTGGGAGAATATTTCCCACCAATCTTACTTTTGCCAACAACATTGCCGATGCACTTCTTTTCGTCCCCAAAAAATTTACATTTACCTACACGAACAACTTTTGCATCAGCAAAAGCTTACTTTTGCCGACATAAAATGCATTGCGTCGACAATCAGGTCGCCTTTGGTGCATTTTCTTGTAGTGACTACAGTGATATTTTGGAAACTTTAGGCGAGGTATTTGCATTTGTTAGAAACATAAGTGAAATTTACCCCAAAAAAACTTTTATACAAATAGCGCGTATTTTCTATTATGAAGCCCAGTTCATCAAAGGAAAACAAAACCATCCCAACAACTTGCATGTTAAGACCCAGTACTATCAATGGTGACCAAACCAAACTTAACTAGATTGAGCCTTAAATTCCATCCGTGACCAATATATCGAAACCGGGTAATATCTTAAGTAATGTAGAGTGATACTCATTCGTATGTAACGTTATTATCAAGATTGTGCGATAGCTCCATCCAAAACACTTATGATAACTACTATGTTAATGCAACCGAGCAACCATGCATGTTGTGCATGACTTTACCAAAAAGAGAAATGGATTTGAAGCAGGTTTTATTAGTTGGGCAATTTTACTTACGTACCTAGAGATAACTTGATCCCTAAGGATTGTGAGGCCTCCCGAACGCACCCAGTACTTCCGTCACGATCTTTTCTTCCATCGCCATAGTAATGATCTGGACATGTACAATTAAAACTTCCTGCAGTATTGGTGCATTTTGCTTTCTCATGACAGTTATTGAGCGTGGGATCGAGACACTCATTAATATCTGCCAATAGAACATTAACGAATTGGTAAGCTGAACTAACTTATGATTTTATATCAAATTAATCTATCGGAAAGATTTTAAAACATCACTTTCATAATTGTCTATGTAAAATAATTAAAGGTGAAGATTAAATTAATACAAGCCGACAGAGCCAACCTTGTTCGTTTTGGTATTTGGAATTTTAGATTATCTTTCTATGCACAATCTTTAATAATTTTTCTCTCAATCATTAGTCTCATTTCTCTCTCTATCTCTCTCCACTCAAAATCCAAAATCCAAAACGAACAAGCCAGCTTGGTTTGACCCGTTCTAGAATTGATAAATCAGTGTTTGCCACCTCAGGCTGCTGCAAGTCTATCTTTGGTCTGTATATAACATTATACAGAACTGCTATAGGTACTGATGAGCAACGTACCGACGGCCGGCGGGGCCCAGTACGGGTCCCGCACAAATAATTCAAGTCGTTCAATAATTTAAAAAAAACAAAACCAAGTAGGCATCGCGAAAAATTAGCTCAATCCGATATGTATATGTGTTCAATCCAACTTTTTCATTTTTTTTCCCGATTTTTTAAAAAATGGGAAGATTAGACCAAACACATATATATATCGGATTGAGCTGACTTTTCACGTGGCCATCGGTACCCATCGATATGCACGGCCGCCGGTCCCTTTATCTTTTTCAAACATTATATTTACCCACTTAATTATCAATATCAGTACTACTACTTTAACAACAACAAAAAATCATCTATCTACACATAGTTTTAACCAAAGAAATAAAACACTGTCTTGCGAATATAGGGAATTGTAATTTATGGTCACATCCAAGATCATTATGGTCCATAGAATTTCGAATGTAGGGAGTTGTTGTTAGTTCGATTCCAAAAGAGAAAAAGAAAACAAAGAATTGAGGTTAGTTCACCCCTTTGTTGGTAGTTTCACCCATGTCACACAAAACTATTAAAACACTCTCTAACGATAAACAGAACAACTCCACCCTGCAGCACATATTTCGGGAAGCAAATTAGTGCGCTGATCACTCGGCAAGAATGAGAGCTGAACAACAAGAGGAGCTGGTGGTCACTCTTGATAAGCCACCTTCGACGAGGGAATTCTGGATTAGAGAATGCCTTAACACAAGGTGCGCAGGTTATTGATTAAGGAGGTTTAGTGTTTGTTGGGTATGTAAACTTTAACCATGACTGATATTATGCCATTTGTACTGACTCTTGCTTAGTTTTATCTAATTCCGATGTACCAAAAAAAAAAAAAGATAACTCCATTTTTATTCTCAAAATTAAAATGACCCAATTTAAAGCTTAACATATGGATACAGCACTAGTACGTAGCACGATATTCGAGATGCTTTCTTGAAATTCTCATGGTTTTCCTTTTACCATCTTTACCAAATATAAGGTACCAAAAAAAAAACTTTACCAAATACATCAAAATTATACTTTACTATCAAAACTTTCTGTGCTGCACTACAACAAATCCTTAAACTATATTATTTTATACTCCGTCCCACGTACAAAAATTGTTCATAAACTATGTTATTTTATCCTCCATCCCACAAATATTGTTCATTTCACTGTTCACTTGCCTCAACAAATTGTCTAAATTTCAACATTCACAATAATTTTTATGGTTATAAAATCTTTTTCAATAGAATTAAGTGGTATCTGTCAAACAATATCCATATTACATACAAAATATATTCTAAATTTGAAGATATAGAAAATTTTACAAGAAATGTGAATGGTGTAAATGGACAATATTTATTGGAAGGGGTATGGCTTTTGATATATTTCTACTTTTATTGCTCTAAATATAAAATAATGTCTTTCACCTTACTAAAAAGTTTTGACCCAAACTCCTTTATTGCTTAATTACTTCTACTATAATTGTTTTCACACTACAACAAATTACACCATTCCCGACTAACGTTTTAGTCGCCAAATGTCCACTTTTTAGTCGCCAAAAGGGTTTCCCGACTAAATAATTTGGTCGGCAAGTTAGTCGAGGAATGAGAGTCGGCAAATGTAATTGCCGACTAAATAAGGTTTAGTCGACTAATGTACAGTTTTAGCGACTAAATGACTTAGTCGTGGTTTCTATTTTAGTCGGCAATAATAATTGCATTTTGGCGTCAAATGTCATTATGAAAAAATCAGGAGGTGTCAAATGTAATTATGAAAAATTACATTTCAATTTTTGAAGTGTATTGCCTTACCTGATTCCTTTGCTACAATATGTCACCCCCAGGTCTCGAACCTGAGACCTTCCGCTTCCTCTCACCCGCAACTAACCACTCCACCATCGTTGTACTCAATTTACTTTTTGGTAATGAAAATACTTATACTATTTGGTTTGGACTGTTTTACCTTTACTTTTTAAATTGCTTTTCTTTTTTTGGTTGATAAGCTTTTAAATTTTAATCTTTTTCTTGAAATTTACTTTCTTAAAAAAAAAAAACTCGTTACAGCAGTTCTTAATCTTTTTTTAGGACTTTACACACTAAAAGAGAATATTTCATTCACACATTTACAGACAGAACCTATTTCTCCGATGCGCAAAACTAGAACATTATCACCCGCGCCCCACATTGAGGTCTTTTTTTTCCCGATTAGAACCACCTTATCTTTGTTTTTATTAAATATGATTTAAAAGATCATTCTTTACCAAGATTATAGTTGATTGTTTTTTATTAGACAATTGATTGCACGAAAAATACTATTTTATTCTAATGAATTGATGTCTCGATAAATGGGTTTTTTTCTATAAAGGGGTTTTCTAAATCTGGTCGAGCCGCAAATTTACGAGAATGAATTATTCACCAAGTGTAGCAAAAGGAACAGTCTCGATCATAATAATTTTCTCGTGATTGTGTGGCTTCTATAACAATGAGTGCAACATAAGACTTAGTTGACTATCAAGTAAATAAAAAAAAGCATAGATTGTAAACATAACTGCCGAGTAATTTTTTATAATACTCGATCTGAACCGTTAGGATTTCACGTCTTACCAATTATAGGATTTCACGTCTTTACCAATTTTGTTTAAATAAGAGGAAAATTTGATATTTGCTGACCAAATCTAAATTTTAGTCGGCAAATATTACTAATGCCTACTAAAGGAAGTGTTTTTCATTTATTAATTTTTTGATATTTGCCGACTAAATATAATTTTAGTCGGAAAAATATTAATATTCCCTACTAAATTCTTTAGTCGGAAAATGTTTTTTCATTTATTAATTTTTAAATTCAGAAAAAATTGATATTTGCCTACTAAATATAATTTTAGTCGGCAAATATTAATATTCTCTACTAAATTTTTTAGTCGGGAAATGTTTTTTCATTTATCAATTTTTTAATTTGGGTGAAAATTGATATTCGCCGACCAAATATATTTTTTAGTCGGCAAAATTTATTATTTGCCGACTAAAGTTAGATTTAGTCGGCAAACATAATTATTTCCCGACTAAATTTATTTAGTCGGCAATTGTTCAATAATTGGCGACTAAATTTTGTTTTAGTCGGGAAATTTAGTCGGCAATTGTGTAATTTCTTGTAGTGTCAAAATATTGATTAGTTAGAAAATCGTGTGTTATGAAAAAAAAAACATTTTTATTTT
The DNA here is from genome assembly GCA_019656275.1 of Rhododendron kiyosumense. Classification (NCBI taxonomy): domain Eukaryota; kingdom Viridiplantae; phylum Streptophyta; class Magnoliopsida; order Ericales; family Ericaceae; genus Rhododendron; species Rhododendron kiyosumense. The sequence goes on from BPLS01017307.1 coordinate 8,204, forward strand.
TAAATCATTTAATCAAACACTTAACCTTTTAAATTTTGAGAATTCATATTCAAATTGGTGAAAGAAAAACAAGTGAAAGAAAGATGGGGCCCGAACTAGAGACGAGACAATACGTTTGATAATAGAGAACAGGAGCTTGTCAAAAAAAAAAAAAAAGATAATAGAGAACAGGAGGGGATTTCAAATGTGAAAGGTCTGTTAAAGGGGATGGGCCTAATAGAGAACTTGGGGTTTCAAATGTTAAGGTGGATGGGCCAATTCAAGTGGCCCAAAAGAATGAAGTGACTGGGATTAGTGTTAAGGGAGATGGGCCAATCCGAGTGACCCAAAAGAATGAAATACGAGCGGGCAACACTTTGAACCCATCAATTGTTACTAGGGAAAATAACGATCAATGACGTATTTTGATAATTAATACCCGCCAAGAACATGCTGAGAATTTTTTTAATCCTGAAAATGTCCTTGGCGGGTATTAATTATCAAAACAAGTCATGGGGTGTCATTTTCCCTCGTTACTATCCCTTCATCTTCCTTGAGTGGGAATTCGGTGGATGAGGGAGCTCTAAAAGAAAGAGAGGTTGTGTTTGACAAGAAAAGTGAGAATTTAATTCGAGAGGTGGAGCCAGACAAGAAATTGGGGAAGATTTCAAATGGAAAGCAAGTAAAAAGGTTAAGGGCAAGAAAGACGTTAAAGGGGCGTTTTTGGTATTCGAATCGTATGGATCTTTTTGGAGCACAAAGAAGATGCGGGAGTCTTCGCTTGAAAATTTTGATATTTGGAGTGCAATGGTAGATTCATATGGAAAACATTGTGGGAGATATTTTTGATAGCTTGGTACCTTGCCAACTACAGTTTGGGATTTCTTAGGATTGTCTCATCTATTTCCTTCTTCTTGTAATATTTTGTTATATCAATGAAATATTGCTTTCTTTGCTTTTCAGTAAAAAAAAACGTTTGATAATATATTTTTCGGACCCCACGCAAATAATTGAAGCCATTCAATTTGTTTAAAACATGTTCTTAAGGGTTTTCATAAAAAATTAAACTCATTTGGATATCGGTAAGGGCTTGACGGGTGAGGGACATTCCCTAAATTTGAAGAGAGAGAAAATTTGTAGGATAACTTCAGATTATTTAGGGTTCAAGGAATTGTTGGAGCACAGATTTCATGCATGATCGCTTAAATTTTCTATTTGGGGAATCTAACGGAGATGCTCTTATGAGTCTACCCCATACCATGGTAGTATGATTTGAAAAAACAAATATAGCATAGCCAACAACAAACCTGTGCATCCAGAATTGAGATAAGGATTGCCCTTGTAACCTTGATTGCAGATGCAAAAATATCCTCCATAGTCACTCTCCGAGTCATTACATGAAAATGAAGTATTGTCAGCACCACGGCACTCCAATGTACCCGAGTTTCGAGCTTCAGAACAACTCTGTTTTCCGATCACAAAATCTATTATCAAGGGTACATTACGCCTGATTCGTTTTTCAAATTCTCTCGGGGAATATTTGAAATCTGATTCACCTTCGAACTCAAAGCGATTTTGCTCCCCCAGAAATGCATAGTTACAGGTGGACGAAACCTATAAGAGGCATAAAAACAAGATAGAAGAGAATGACCTTTCAGGTAGTTTTGATCTTAACTCTTAAGAAGAAAGAAGAAAATTGGGGAAAAAGGGGTGAAACTTCTATATATCCAACGGTTTGGAACGTCCAATTTTACATATTTTGGGCCGGGGACAATCGAAACCATTGATTTATTACAACTTGTTGAGATCATCAATCATATTGAATTTCATATGGACAGGATAATGAAGAGTATTTTTAAGAATATATAAAATTATTACGTAATAACATCTAATGGTATTTCAAGAACATGCATGATGGACTCCGCAATGTTTACTGGTTGGTTTGATACTACAATATGTTAGGACTATAGTGCACAGTCTCTATTTGTTGGCAATTTTCATGACAAAATGCATGTTTAATTGTATTTCTATTTATTGAGTTGTAATTTCTTTTTATCTTTTTTTAAGCGTAGCGAGTCTGTACAAGATTAGAGAGTGGAAGGGGTCATATTATTATTTGTAATCGAAAGTGAGCGTTTTGGGTAAAAAAGAAGGTCGACTACATCGAAATGAATCGATGGAGGGATCAATCTATTATCAATCGGCACCTTCTGTTTTTTTGTAAAAAGAAAGCAACGTGAAATCAAAAGAAAAAAACAAAAGGGGGCAGTAAAAGCAACGGACAAGCCACATATATACAAAATGTGTGTTGTGATTGAGAAAGAGACAGCAGCCAATATAAACATGGTTTTTGAAGAGAAAAATTCTCCGAGTGGCTTTGCTTTGAATCTTGGAGTACAATGAGATCGATGGATCATTGAGCGTAGAAGACATCTCCAAGATGTTTCAATATCTTCTCCAACTTATTTGAAAAAAGCTCTAGGGAGGATTCCTAGACAAGTTAAAGTCCTTCGGTGGATTTTCAAGAGACAACGGAAAGCTTGTCAATTTAAGGCAGCAGCAGTCAAGCACAGAATGTGATGAACGAGGGATTCGGCAAGTAGGTCTTAGGGTGATTGTGGGGTAAGATTATTTGTAACTACACAATGAATTTTATAGTGTTTGATTAATTCCCGTGATTTTTTCTCATTTAAAATTTTTCACGTATATCTTAACGTTCATTATTTGTTTTCTTTCTATTTATGAGATTGATTTACTTATCAGTTGGTAGGTTGATTGATTAAAGAAATCATACATATCAAATATTTATATTCCTAGGCGAGTTAGGATTTGGTATCAGAGCGGGTTGTTCATAATATTAGGATTTATTCTTAGAACATATCCTTATTTTTTTTTATTTGCTATTATGGATACACCCAGAGAAGGCAATTTTTTCATGCGCTGGTTTTCAGAAAAAAGGAAACAAAATCCAAACCTCGGTTTCAGTTTCACTGTAAACCCTGCTCAGGGTAGCCGTAGCATTGAAGTTTCTGAGCCCCTTTGGAATATCGATTTGGCAGCAGCCAATCCCCGTGCAATTCCCAGGAAGCACTTCGGCATTTCCCGAGCACACGGACAAACATCCGGTACTGAAATCCCGGTTTTCGTGCCGCCACGAGATCAAGGCGAAGACATTGCAGCCGACGACGGTGAACTTATTTGCCGTGGCCGAAAACGTTCTGCCCTCCGCCAACTTCACCCACCTTGGCTCTGTATAGTTGGTGGCCCCGGTCTCGTTGTAGCACCGAACAGCGACCGAGTTTCGGACCCGGACTTGGGTTTGGGAGATTGATGAGACCTCGAGGCCGCCTAGGCGGAGCTTTGGAGGGTCGAAAGTGTAATTGCACGTGAGGTTCAAGAGATCGTTGATGTAGCAGCCCGACTTAAAGCCGAACGGGTAAGGGACGGTTACGTTTCCGCAATTGAGTGGGCAGTCGGGCTTGGTGATGAAGAAGCTGTCGTTGGTTATATTGTCTCTTGCGATGATGTTGGCAGTACTGGCCATGTCCGTTCCTAGTGTGGGTTGTGGTAATAGGAGGCAGGAAAGAAACAAGAGGAGTACTGCATGGAGATACATGTTTAAGGATGAACACATATATGTATAGTTGGAACTTTGGAATTGAGAATGCAATACTTTCAACAATATATCAAATGCATGAGAGCTCGTGTGTCTATCTCGCTATCCCCCCCGAGATCTATATATATACTAGTACTGCATACTCCCTCCAGTTTCTAAACTACCACTCCAAACACTAGGCCACTTGTCATTTTGTTGATAATATTGCAAAATTTAATAGTATATATTACTAGTTTTTTTAATAATTTGTAAAATATGTAATATATATCGATATGTATTATTTATTTAAAATATTTTTAATTTTTTGAAATTTGAAAAAGTAATTAGCCTTGCATTTGGCAACGAAATTTTATTTTCGTTACCAAATGGTACCTACTGGCCACGAAGAAATTCCATTTTCATTGCCAAATTGGTCCGATTTGGCGATGAAATGGGAATTTTATCTTCAAATTTCATTGCGATAGACCATTTTTGTCGTAATTAATTGTCGGGGCCCAAAATTCCTTGGTGGCGCAATGATTTCATGAGTCTCCTCTTGACCTTAGAAATTTCTTGGATATTTAACTCAATAATCCGCGTGGTATATTGTCACCAACCAATTATAAACCACATATTCAAGTAATGGGTTGAATTAATGGTCATAATTAAAATTAAAATGACATTTTGGCGGATTAGGAAAGAGCTCAAAACCTGCTGATGGTATTACATGCATGTTTGCTTATGTGATACTGATACCCAAAAAATCATATGCCGTGCTCAATTGGTGGCTTGGGGAATTTAAATTGACCTTGTACATTTTGCATCCCCGACCATCATCATGCCATCATACTGTAGTGGGCCAAAATAATTTAGGTTCAGAAGGTTCAAAGGGTTCAAATAGTGACGAGGGGTAACCCATTGTTCAGTTGTCTCAGTTCGTCTGTGGAAACATTTCGTTAGTTTTTCTTCAGTATATATTCATCTGTGTAAACATTTCATTAGTTTTTTAGGTACTTTGTGCACATATCTTGAAACAAAACCTAAACATGCTAATTCACAATTCATAAAGGGTGAATTACACAACTTCTATTGGTATTTTCGTTGATGAAAATAGTACTTTTGTTGTTAATAAAATCTTTTGGTCTTAGTGGTAAAAAAGGTTCCAACTTTATCCCCAAAATTCGAAATTTCCAATTAGTTTTGGTCTTTTTTGTCGTTTATGAATTTTTGTTCACGTTATTCTTATACTTGTTTCATTTAGTGTAAGAATTTAACCCAAATTTTGTGAAAACTAAAAGAAAGAAATTTAAAAAACCATGCTAAAAAGATCAGACTATCACTGGTTCAAGAAATCCTAAAAAAGTTTTGGGGCAGATTCCATCTATTTGCTTTAGATCAATTTGGATTATTTGTTGCAATTAGGCTGTTCAAAATATCCAAAAATATTTTGGATGGCCCAGATTTAAAAGGATGTTTAAAAAAATAACAGTTTTTTAAATATATACCGTTCAAAATACTTTTAAACAACCCAAATGCACTCAAATAGACCGAACTGCTCCGAGAGTCAAATAGACGGGATCCGAGTCCAAAAAATTTGGCCGATGCTTAAAGATTTTTAAGAGCAGCCCTGGTGGTCCCACCGTTCAGTGCCTTTTTTGTTCAAAGTCTATGCATATGGTACATTAAATTATTGTAAGAGCAGCCCTGGTGGTCCCACCGTCCGGTGCCTTTTTTGATCAAGTCTATCCATATAGTAGTAGTACATTCCATTATTACAGTCTTCATTTTTTTTTGAAGATGATTACAGTCTTCATTTAAACAGTGAAAACTAAAAGAATTAGAGAATTGATTTTCACATGCTTTTTTTATCATTCACATTTTCATTTTTATCTTTACCCACTGAATTTACTATTTTATTATTTGTTCAATACACTTTTTCACACATTCAAAATAATATTGTAATTTTATGTAGATAAAAATAAAAAAGAAAAGAGTTCAGTGACTAGGGGTCGTTCCAGGTTTAAAAAAAGTGACTTTTTTTTGTCCAAAAAGAAGGCTGCTTCCAGATCTGGAACCTTCCCTTTTTTTTAAAAATGTTCGGCCAAAGTGCGTGGAAGAAGGGTAGGGGAGAAAGGCAGGATGTTTGGAAAGTTACAACAACAAATAAGTTTAAAAAAGAAGAAGTTTTAAGGGAAAGTGGAAGGGACTTTCGTTTCTTGCACTGTTCATGACCATAAAAGGAACTTTTGAAAACAGAAGGGGATCTGGAGCAGCCCATGTCTAGATCCATTGAAGGAGGAATGACGAGTGGCATCGAAAATAGTTGTTGAAAATCATACGTAATATTAGCTGTTGAAAATAATATTATATTTCGGTAACGATATGTCGAAAATATATTTAACCTTCGGTAAACAACTGTGGAACATACATTTCCAGTAAATAACTGTTGAAAAAAATATTATATTTCGGTAATTATATGCTGAAAATGTATCTCAATTTCGGTAACTAATTGTTAAGTATAATTGAAAATTTTTAATGAGCTAAGAGAAAAAATACGGGGTTACGAATAGCCGCCCCCGTTTACAATAACAAAAGCAACTTATAGGAAAATACAGCTGAAATGTACATGAAATAAAAAAACAAAAGAACCATCTGAATTACATCTGCATCACATCTACCAAACTGCCAGTTGGAGTTTGTCCTAGGCTGGCTGTTTGAGCTGAATCTAATTTGTATTGAGCTGAGCTGGAAGAGCCTTGACCACTACTACTTGACACTCCCCTGCAAACTGAGGGTGTTAGGAATGACAATCTCAGTTTGTCTTTGAGAGATGGGTTTGGTTAACGGACGCTATAGTGCACCGTTTATACATTCTGACTTGTGATAGTAAAATTACTTTATGTCACCATCATACGTGAGTGCTCTATGTATTTGTTGCATTGCCAAATTTACCCTTTTCTTGTTTTTTCTTCCATGTGCACTTTTTTACGTACCCTTACACTTTTTATTTGCTTTTCCAGGTTTGCTTGTTTCTTGTTTTTTGTTTCTTTACTTGGTTTACTCATAGCAAAAATGCTAGAAACATAATAATTTAAATACAACACCAAAATACAATTTTTCACATATATGTGGGGCTCTCACGTGTATATGAAATATTGTGTTTGGTGTTATGTTTGAATTGTTATGTACGTAGTGTGTAGACCCCACATATATGTAAAATATTGTATTTAGTGTTGTGTTTGAATTATTATATATGTAGCACTTTTGTTACTCGCACAAAAATACCTAATTAAACACCTAAAGCCTTAAATAAATCAACTCTTATGTGCATAATTAAGTGAGAACCTGAACAAGGCAAAAAAGTCAACAACAAATTTTTTTCCTTCTTAAAAGTGGAATTTGTAAAAGAAAAAAAAATTTACTTTTCCGATTCGTCTCGTCGAAATAAATTAATAATCCATAAAAGTTTGCCGCAAAACTAGCAAATATGACAAAATTTAAATAAAGACAAAATGTGCAATTTTTCTAAAAGCACAAAAATTGTTAGTGGAGTAGGTGTGAATTGAAAAATAGGATTTGCTAGAAACCACCCATTGGGCATTTCAGGAGCCGTACAATATTGTGCTTTCTCTCATTAGTTGAATTCATGTGCCACTGTTTTGCACAGCTTTTTTGTCATTCACTGGCCATTTTGGGTTAAATGACTTAATTATCCCTTACTTTTGTAACACAACTCTTTTGTGTTTTTTTGGGATCGGTTTTTCTACCCATGTCTATGTGACTCATCTCCTCTCCCTCTCTCTCCTCTACAACAATGACGCAGCCAAGTCTTTTTCTGCTGTTTCTACTTGCCGTCTAGAAAATCAGAAATGATAGAGCCACTGTATGTCGTGTGGGGTCTACTCCAGATTCCGCATTGATGATTCGAATCGCTTAATAATTTTTTTTAAAAAATGGATGGCCGTATGTAAAATCAAACTCAATTTGATATATGTAGGTTTTCGATCTAATCTTTTCATGAAAAATTAGAAAAAATTGGAAAGATTAGATCGAGTACTTACACATATCGGGTTGAACTGATTTTTCATGGATTCACTCAATTTTGTATTTAAATTATTGAATGGTTCAAATCATCCATGCGGTGGCTCTATCATTTCCGGAAAACTGAAAAACAAAACTCACCGTCTCACTGCAGAAATTCCTCTCCTCTTTATCGTCATCTAGGACAAGCCCCCTCTCTTTTCTTTAAAAATGAATGAAGAAGGAGTGGACGAGAATATGAGAGGCACAGAAAACGTGGTAATGGTAGGAGGAGTACTGGATAAAATTAAATCTACTAACTGGTTTGACTGAAAATTTACCGACGGGAGGAAGTCAGAGGAATGAAGATCAAAAGACGGGAGCCAATTTGTTGATGAAGGGGAAGGGCATCAGATAACAGTCTGACTACACTTTGGTACACCTAGCCTAACAAAATTGTGTGAAATACATCTCGGAGTCCCACAGAAATGATCCAAACCCTTTAATTTTTTAAAAATATTTTTGAATTTAAGTTTTTATAAAAATTAGCTCAATTAAATATTGACAAGAGCTTGATAGATCTATTCAATTTTGATCCCTGCGCAAATTTAGGTACCAAAAAAAACCAAATGAATAAATTAAGCCCTTACCTATACTTTATTAAGTTGATCTTTACAACAATTATCGAAAGTTACTTTAAACAAATAAATTAAACAACTTAGATAATTTGTGTAAGACTTCAAAGTGAGTCTCATACATTTAATGTGTCCAAAATGGTGTACCATAGTTTCTTTCAAAAAGACACCCCTCATTATTTTATTTTAGGGAATTGATATTTACACTTCATTTTTTATTATTCACATTTCCTTTCTTTTTTTTACAGAAATACAAAAAAAGAATGTGAATAAGAAAAAAAAAATTTGTGTAAATATCAATTCTCTTATTTTATTTTATCAACAATTCTTTGAAGTAAGGCGAGGGGGTCCACTCTTTTTTCCGAACAATAATTTTGAAAAGCGGAGGGTCCACCTCAGACTAGGGAAAAAGGGTGGCAAGGTTAGTTTTGTAAATCTACCTCAATTCACATCACTTCAGCAAGTTGGAGAGAGGGCTTGTCGTTTGCTTTGGAACTGGCGACAGAGGGCTGTCCTTTTTGGCGCGTGAGAGTCCCTTTTTTGCGCGTGAGAGCCACTCTGGATTGCCCTTTGGGTTGTTCCTAGAATTTGCCTTGAAAAATTAACTTATTTTTTTAGTCTTTATTTGAATTTTTTTACATTTTTTTGTTTTGTGTCAAATTTTTGTGACTTGTTAATTCGTATCAACAAGAGAAATTAGAAAAGTAAAATTTTTTAATCGAAACTCATAATTTTTTGAATAAAGACGAAAAATAAATAATTTTGTTTACTTATTTTTGTCTTTAAATTATGAGTTCGATCAAACTTATACTTTTTCGATTTTTCTTACCAAGACGAATCAATAAGTCACAAAAAGTTGACGCAAAATTAACCACTGCGAATTTTTTTGAATAATAAAAATAAAAAAATAAGTTACTATTTGATTTTTAAAGTCAAATCCATGCTTAGAAGAAGAGTAGAGTTCATCTGAATGGTGAAAAGTTGAAGGGGAAATGGCGCGTGAGTGGAGGAACAAGGACCTGCCAATTGTTGTAGGTGTAGTTTACAAGATTGAGGACAAACATGTAAAATCACCTAAAATTGCTTTTGTGATGTCATCGTGCAGTTCTTTACATTGGGAAGACGCATAAATCTGCCCAAAAGGACATAAATCTGTCCAAAGGGGCCCACATATTCAACGCAATATAGCGCCGTTTAGCATTTGCCTTCAGAAATTGGAAATGACCAACAGTGAGGGGCTTCCTAAAAACACTAGGGAATTGTATGTGACTTCGCAACACATTTTTAAACACGACTAAAATGAATTATCGAGGAGGGTGTAATTTTTTTTTTTTTTTTTTGATTGACGAGTGTGTACTCATTCTGAAAATAGTCCAACTTTCAAAGATCTGAAATTTGAAAGGTACAATTGTATCCGTGCCAAACGTCACTAATTCAAAACAATTGACATAAAACAATGAAAAACTTTTATGCACTCTCACACTAAAAATGCTTAATCCCATGGAATCAAAGTAAATGCAAATTTTGTTTAAAAAAATTAGGGAGGTGTTATTTAAGATTACATCAACAAAATCACTACTCCCTCCATCCCTTTTTAAGTGTCTGTTTCGTAACTCTAACTTAATAAAAAGACATCATTATTATACATTTCACATCAATTTTTTCTTTCACTTTTCCTACTTATCCATCATCATTACACTTTTACCCACTCACTCTTCAAAATGGAATCTACTTTAGGAACAATATAGACAATACACCAACTTTTATCCACTAACTTTACAAAATTGACACTTATTAAGGGACAACCCAAAATGAAATATTGAACTCTAAATAAAGAACGGAGGGAATATTTTTTTCTGTAAATGTGTCAACAAATTTGTACATTTGTACATACAATAAGAACACAAACAATGATCAAAGCAAACACCACTCGTACAACAAAGCTTCCTCCTTCATCTTTAAAGCACCAACTTAATCACTTCCGCAAGTAAAATAACTAATTTTCTTGCAACAACCTGAAGCCAAAATAAAGGACAAATGAATGGTTAAATAATAATATCACCGAACATGCATTATCTTTTCAACATAATACTATTCAAGCCACAAACATGGCCAACTGCTATTTAGAAAATCGGGGAGAACTCAAACATGTAGTAATCTTCCAATCTAAGAAAAATCAAACGCCATATTTTTTTTTACAAATATGGAATATTCACTCTTGGTTTGAAAAATGACAAAAGACTTTTTCCTCCTTTTGTTTGTTGTTCCATTAAAAATTAAACCTAAAAGAGTAATGTTGTAAGCCAGTGTTCTGTATCAACTAAATCAATAAAAATCTAAACACACCAATCAGTGTTCTGGTTTTAACAACATATAAGCAAAATCTAAGCACACTAGCCTGCATAATAAAGGAATACTTACGGATCTAAAACCTCGCGATCGACACACTTGAGCAGTATTTCTATACAAACATATAAATAAATGAAAAACTATTAAGCATCAGTAAAGTCACTACTTCCCGTTCAAATAAAAAACACGAAAATGCAAGAAATAGAATGTTGAATTTCAATTAAAAAAGACCACAGTATTGGATTTCTTGTTAGACCTCTCTCAATGGACCACAGTATTGAATTTCTCCAAACCTTTTGTTTGGTGTTCCATTAACAAAACCTACAACATAAATTAAGTTATGCACAGATACGGGCCATTAGAGAGAATCTGATTGAAGTACAAAAGTTTGTTACCAAGCTCAAATGAAAAGTAGGCCAACGATGTGCTGCCATATTCCACTAAAAGGTTACAGAGATGCAAATACTAAAAGGCTATCCAGTGCAATTTTGATAAGTAAACTACCAACTGCAAATACAATCTAATGAGGACCTACATTAGGAAAGACAAACAAAGAAAATAGAGGAGAACTACTTTCATTATAGCCGATGCTTTTTTTTAGTCTATACTATCACACTTGAAAAAAATATGAAGCATTGGCATCAACTATAAGCCGATGAAGATCTTTCTTTTGAGCGTGTTGACAACCACAGAAACTATATATTTTTTTTTTTTATCATTAACCATAGAAACTATTTGAACCCTAGATAATGGATAAGCCCGGCCCATCTTGTATAAATTCCAACAAAGGTGTCTTTATCTACTCAATCAAACTGCCAAAGGGATATCTGATAATTTTATTAACATGAAAAAGTGAAGTGCCGAAATCATAAAATGTAGTCTTGTTGCATTTGAAGAAGTAAAACGGTGACTTTTATGGTCCATTGAGAGAGAGAGGGAAAGAGAGAGAGGGGTAATACAATTTAATAGGTCCACTGAGACTTTTATGGTCTTCGAATTCACATAAACGTAGATATTGTGCCTGTAAAAAACCAAAACCATAACCAAAAATTACAAATCAGTTAGGAATGACCACATCCCTCAAAGTA
>BPLS01017309.1:0-12228 GCA_019656275.1 Rhododendron kiyosumense
GCCGTGCGGATTTCCGAGGCTAAGGTCTTGCCTTCGAGGTCGTCGTTCAATCCGTAAACTCGTTTCTTGCTTTTTGGTCAAAAATGGGTGTAAACAGTATGATGCCAAAACTGCTATATGAAAAAATAAAATAGACTATATATGAACTCTCTCGCATGATCTAACGGATGTTTCAGATTATCGAGCACATTCTCAACCACACGGAGATAGATGTAAATGCAACAAATGCAAGCAAGCAAACAGCGATGGGGATTCTACTTCTTGGACAAAAAAATGGAACGAAACCAGAGGGAGTAGACAATGACATTAAAGCCTTGCTTCAAAACTCCTATGGCGGAAGCGCTAGCATCCTCGATCCTACGGAAATAGCACGGAGAAAAAATGGAATTTTAGTTGCTGGGCAACCCTACTCTTTCAAGCAGCGGTGGCCCCTCTAGGCTGTGTTTGGCAGGAGCAGGAGGATAAAGATGGTCCACATGGACACAAAAGCGGAGGAGCTGTAATGGCTTCTACTTACCCAAAGTTGTTCGGGTCTTTCCTCTATTGTAACATGTTGGGGTTTTTCACATCTGTAATCACAGTCTTTTTGATCGCGACTGACTCGCTCTTCGAGACAAAGACATTCGAGGACGAACGTATTGGATTTCTCATGCCATATTCTCACCGGAAAGGACTCCCCCTCGCATTACTGTACTGTAATAAAGGTACTAGGTTTTTGGTGCTTCATTTCAGCGGCTTACCTCCTATTCCGCGGGATAGCAAGATGTGTGCACGACAAAAAGAGAAGAGTTCTATTGCTCTTAAAAATTAAGTGCATAGATATATTAAACAGAGGCTAGGAAAGAGGCATCAACGATCCAAAGAGAACATCCCAACAATGTAGCACCGCTTGTTGCCTATACACCGAAACAAATTACAGGAGTCGATAAGAGTTCAAACTCATGCTAAAACATAATGATTTCCCGTCCCATCCTATATTAGAGCTAGATTACTCCCCGCATTAATCCAGTGTAGGAAAAAATGATCCATTAATTGAGTCCTTCGACCAAATTTAAGGCCATGCCCAAGACTCGGAAAATTTCATGTGGGCACTTTACCTTTCACCAAAAATCACAAATAAATACTTGACCTTTGGTAAATGTCATATAAACATGTGAACTCCTAAAAAATTCATCAATTTAATACCTACCATCACCCTCTGTCTAAATCAAAACGGAATTGGTGATGTGGATGTACAGGTGGGCAGTGTAGCTAGGGAAGGAAATTTTGTCTTAAGTTTTCCTTTCCGTTCCTTTAGGTTCCAAACAAAGGCTAGGTCTAGGCCAAATAATGGCAAAGTAAAACACATTTTTCAACTATGCCTGGGCATTTGTTTTGCTCTGGTGTTGCAAGTTAATGGGTGGAACTGTTTTCCGCATTGTCTGAAAGGGTGGCGCATTGATCCGGTTATAAAGCAGCCACCAACTATGGGTACAGATCTAATCCGAAAGAGTGTGAATTTAGGCCTTGAGGTGTTGTTTGGACTTTGTCACGTGCTCTGGTTGTAGCTTTTCAACTTTAATTTGGTTGGAATTCTTCTTCCCCTAATGCTAATTTTACTACGAGTCCCACACGCAAGATTTTGACTACAGACCTGCTCCTAGTTTGAATTGGATGCTTTTAACATGTAGTATCTCGATATGTCAACATGCAATAGGTACTGTAGAGTAAATTATAAAGTTAGCAGCTGAATCGGTAATATCGGAAACATCACTGTCTAAATTTAGATCTGCCAATGAGTGTAAAGTAAACTACTAGTGTACTACTATAAAATTAGCACGGTTGGATACTTGGATCTATCATCAGGAAACAACCATAATGGGGGAATACCCATTATGGGTTTAAACTTTAAACTATATATACATACTAGTCTGGATTGTATTAAGGATGTTGATTTTAACGCTTTATGTTTAACGTGAAGTTACTAATCTGAGTTGTGTTAAGGATTCTGATTTTGACGCTCCACTTTTGTACATTGAGTTACTAGCTAATTTGAATAATTTTTTGGGGCCCATTATAAATTTATAATCAATAATCATGGATCCGTTCACTCCCTACTTGTAAGCCACCCAAATCATGGATCCCAACAATGTGCTTGACCCAAAACAGAGTTACATTCCTCATTATGATCTTCAGAATTACTAGGCCGACAACCTCTATTAAACAAACCAAGAGAAGCTAGAGAACAGAGCTATAAGAAACGAAACCTCTCCTTTTCTGAAATGAGTCAACTCATTGCTTTCCTCTCATCCCTCTCCGTTTGCTCTAGAGCAACAATCGCGTTTTACCTAATCAATAAAGAAAGACTTGAATTATAAAAGTCCACTATGGAAAATATATATTTAGCAGAATGCTCCAACTTGCCTATGTGCATATATGTCTGTGTGTAGGTACCCGCTTCAAAACACAATTGTACAGTTGAGAGAGAGAGAGAGAGAGAGAGAGAGAGAATGGGGGAGAGGCTCAATGAAGCCGAGATCAATGAAAACGTAACTTCATTGCACGAAGGCAATGAATTCAATCTTGAAGGAGCTATGATGAAATGTTTGAATTGGACTCCTCTACATGTGGCTGCATCTCGTGGGCAACAAGAGCTTTTTGAAAAACTGTTGCACAGCAATCCAGAGCTTGCCAAAGCTCTAGATTCGCAACAATAATCCCTCCTTCACTTGGCATCAGCTAATGGACACATTGAGATCGTAAAAGCATTAATACAGGTGAGACCAGAGATGTGCCTAGCTCATGACCGAGACGGTGCAAACCCTCTTCATGTTGCAGCTATGAGAGGAAAGCTCGAGGTCTTGGATGAGTTGTTTAAAGCTAATCCCCATGCTGCTCGAGCTAGGATGGACAGAGGAGAAAGAGAGACTATCTTACACATATGCGTCAAATATAACCAGCTAAAGTTTCTATCGATATTATTGGAGAAATACTTTAAAGGTGAGGAGTTTGTCAATGCCAAAGATAATGCTGGCAACACTATACTACATCTTGCTATTATGGCTCGAAGATTCGAGGTACGTTAAGACCACCATTAGTCTTCTATGTTTTTTTGTTTTTTGAGAGTTTTATCTATGTAGGGGCAGGTGTGAGGGTGTGGGGAGTATATTTGGGGTTTTGCAAGCTCTCTTGTTGTCTTCTGGGGTTGATGTATTTCGGGTTTGGTTGCCATTGGGTGATTGGGCTCGTCCCATTAGGTGTTTTTGGGGCTTTTTCCCTTGTGTATATGGGTTTTTGCCCTTTTGGTACTCCGTCCAATCTTTTATTAGACCATCGATGTACCCTTTGTAGAGTTTTAATAAAATATTTTTGCCGATCAAAAAAAAGAAAGGCTTTAGTTTGGCGTCAATACTTTTGAAGTATGATAATTCGATACCAAATTTGGTACTACTTTCTTAAATAGTTTCAATTTTTTTGGTAACTGGATGTTTGGATTAGCTTACACACACGTTAACTAACTATGGGACCCTTAAATTAATGATTTATTTTATCTAATAGTGTGTTCCTTCTTCGGTACATTTCAGACCTATACATTTATAGTTGGATTCATCTCAACTTGCTCAACAAGCGGAATCGAAAAATAAAAAAATATAGATTTATTCAAAATCAATTCAGAAAAGGCAGGAAGTAGCCATAATAATTAAATTGTTTTTTTGGTTAATTCTTACTTTTGTTTATTCTTTTGAAGTTGTTTCATAAAAAAATATAAAAAATTAGAACAAACGAAGAAGACTCCTAAACAAAACTGACTAAAAACACAAAAGATAAAAAATAAAAAGGGCCCAAAGTCAAAAGTTATAAGTCAACCATAACTTGTAGTGAAACAGAAAAAAAAAAAAAAAAAAGCCCAAAGTCAAAAGTTATAAGTCAACCATAACCATAACTTGTAGTGAAACAGAAAAAAAGAGAGCCCAAAGCCAAAAGTTATAAGTCAACCATAACTTGTAGTGAAACAGAAACGACCATAAATAGTGAATGATAAGTTGAGATCAATGTTAAATGGAGAGATTGTGACTAGTCAGAAGACTCTAAAGATGAGAATCAATAATCTTCCACTTCATGAATTTTGAATTCGCGATATCCTTTCCTGTAGCATCTTTGATTATTGGAGTGGGACACTCAACTGAGCCATCTAGATAGCCAAACAGATATGTGGCCTGCAAAATATTCTGAACTTGCTTTTTCCAAACGATGTAATTGGAGGGATCAAGCTTCACGGTGATGAGAGAAGCAAGATTAGAGATCAGAAGCTTTAGGTTTTCAGGAATGAGATACGAAGAAGACGATGAAGAAGTTTGAGAAGTCATCGTGAAATTGTTGAGATCGTTCAAGACAGATCAATTCTCGTGAGAGATGAGGGCTCTGATACCATGAAGAGAAATTAGAAAATTTCCATTCTTGATTCTATTGATTACTCAGAGAGTGCTTTTATACAACAATCCTAACCGTTTACAACTCAAGCTATCAATACAGCTGGCATTTTGGCTAATCAGTTAGAATATTACAAGTTACAACGCACCACTAACTACCTAAAGCGCTAACTAACCAACTCCTAAACTCAGATTAATGGAGGAAATGTTTGAGTGTGAGTGAGGTGCACGAGGGTCCTGTTACCCCTGTTGCTGATGAGTCTCAATACTCTTATCAGGGGGGTCTTATTCATGGTGGCCTGGCCTTGGGTAGAGGTTTTCAAGTCTATTGTTTTTCTTTTGTCCGTAGGTCTTGCAATATGGTTGCTCATCTGTTGGCGAGCAGAGGTATAGTTGGTATGGAGTCTAGTCTTTGGAGTCTTTGGATTGAATTTCCACCGTCATGGTTACTTCATCCCTTATCTAGGGATAAGTTCCATTCTTGATGTATTGATTTTCTTTGAGATTATAATAACATCTGTTATCGGTTGGCAAAAAAAATAAAAGAGTTGAAATCAATGGATATATGTTATCGGTTGCCTAGGGCTAAAATACTTTCGGCCTGACAGCACGCTACAAGAAGAAAAATATTTTCAAAGAATAATGGCCAAATAACTTAACATGTTTTACTTGGAAGATTTGTGATCTCTCCCATTTAATGGATATATGTTTCAGATTATCGAGTACGTTCTCAGCCACACGGAAATTGATGTAAATGCGATTAATGATTGCAATCAAACAGCGATGGACATTCTTCTTCTTGGACAAAAAAAAGGTTCAAAACCAGAAGGGGTAGACAAAGACATTGAAGCCTTACTTCAAAACTGCCATGCTAAAAGAGTTGATATCCTGATCAATCCTACGGAAATAACAGAGAAAAGGAACGGATTTATAGTTGCTGCAGTACTAATGGCAACCCTAGCCTTTCAGGCAGGGGTGGCTCCTCCGGGCGGTGTTTGGCAAGACGATTCAGATGGACACAAAAGTGGAGGAGCCGTGATGGCTTCTAATTACCCAAGGATATACGAGGTCTTCCTCTATTGTAACTTAGTCGGCTTTTCGTCATCTCTAGGCACACTCGTTTTGGTCCTGACTGACTTGCCCTTCAAGAAAAGGAGATATTTGCTGTTGGCGGCTATCACTATTGGCACAACAATCACATCCATCGCAATCGCGTATGCGCTTTCTCTTGTCGTGGTCTCACCGGTACTGAAACCGGACAGGAGAATAATGCGTATTGCTACTTTAGTTGAATGTATTCTTTCCCTTGCGTTAGCAGCTCTTATGGTATTGTTCTTGCTCAAGAAAAAGAGAAGAAATAGGGCCGCGGAGACGGTTAACAGACTTAGCCTTACTATTCAAGCTTCAGTAAACGAGGCTAATGTTTGATTTTGCCGTTCTTATTGTGCCGATTCTCATTAGCACTTTAATAACCATTCTGGTGTTTAATTTAAAGTGGTTGTTTTTATTTATTATTTGTCTAAAATGCTGTCTATTGCAAGTTAGTAGTAATAAAATTAGATTATGTGAGTAGTACTCCTCGACTTTCCCTCCTCATTGTATTGCAATGTATGGAAATGCCGTCCCATTGATTTGGCATTTTCTTTACTTCTTTTTTTGAACACCGAAAAAGAGTTTTACTAGTCCTAAATTAAGTATATCGATAGTTAACAGAGAGGCTGAGAAAAAGGCATCAATGATGGAGAACATTCAAATGAAGTTGGCACCTTTTCGATCTCGATCGAAGCTAATCACGTGCCACCTAGACACAATAACAAATTAAAAGAGTTGATAAGAGTTCAACTCACCCTAAACTAGAAAGATTGGATGAGCCCTAGCCCTAGGGCGGTAAAAGAACTGAGCCATTCGTAAACTGTTCGGGGCTCGACTTGTTAAATGCTTTTTAGATAGAGTTCGATTAGTCTACTAAATGAACTGAACATAAACCTCAATTTTAGGCTCGTTTCATAATTGAGCTAAATATAAACCTGTCATTAGAATTTTATGAGAATTTTTTACATGTACATAATTTAAAATTATTGAACTGCTCGAATGATCCGGGTGGGTCCCATGTGCTATCTGTGCATCGTATGTGAGCATTTGATCGGTGGCTATAGAAGGGTTGTAATAAAGCACTTTCGAGCATAATTTTTGAAACCAATATAATGAGATGAAGAGAGTAATTTGTTAAAGAGAATCCTTTTCCAGTCGGGGACTAGTGTCTTGATGCAGAAGCAGGAGCCAAAATAGAATATCTCAAATTTTCTTTATGTTCACAGCTGCAGCTTATGCACTAGAGAAGGAAATTGTATTGCCCAAAAATTCAGTTGTGATCAAAGTTGTCAAATCCGTTCCGTACCGTACTGGTCCTTAAACGGAACGCAAAAAGTCATGTTCCGTTCCGGTTGAAATACCGGCCTGTTCCGGCCGATACCGGGTGTACCGGACAATACCGATCTATTCCGGCCATTTTCCGGTGTTCCGTTCCGGTACAAAATTATTATTATTTTTTTTTTACATTTTGTTTATGTTTACACTTAAAATTTTTAAAAAATGGTAGATATATATTAAATATATATATAATATTAATTGCGGTAAATTCGGAACGGTACCGGAATACAGCCCGGTACCGGTACGTACCATTTCAGTAGTGAAAACGGTACGCTGGCCGGTACGGTATTGACAACTTTGGTTGTGATGGAGCTTTCAATTCCTAACTCCCAAGATAAGTAGGCGGCTCTCGCAGAGGGGGTCAGAGATTCAAAGGGATCCCTGTAGCTTTAACATAAAGTCTACACACAAACAGTTTATGCACAGATTTCATTATGGGGCCCACCATGAGTCCCACACAAATTATTCGAGCTTTTCATTAAATGTAAAATATTTTTTAAAGGGTTCTAGGGAAAAAGTAGCTTAATCCGATATCTATAAATGCTCAATCAAATTATTTAACTTTTCATTCAGATTTTAGTAGAGTCTTACATGCACAAAATTTGGAGGTTAGTGGGCCACATTAATAGGAAAAAACTAACATACCATCGAAGGTGGTTGCCAAGATGGCAAATGGGGTGAGGGTTAAATTCCTCCCAAGCACACGGTCGTGAGTTTGAATCCCGCTTATGGGTAGCAGTCCTCATGAACCAGATGCTGTGTATTGAGCACCATTTGTCTAACTTGCACCTTGGTGGGGTTGTGGGGACGGATTACCCTCCCATGGGTAGGGGTTGCTGCATAAGGATGCCCCATTGTGCTTCGCTTCTTAAATGGATGAGTATTGGCTTACTGGACATGGTACGGCAGTTGAGAGCCCCTCTTTCCTAAAGGGGGTTGGAACTCTGTTCTCCTCCTCCCAACCTTTTACTTAACGAAAAAAAAAAAGAGCCTAGTTAGTAAACAAGTCTCTTCGTGCAGGACCATTTTGGTTAATTTGGTCAATATTTCTGTCATCGATTGATCTTATTATCAGTTTCGAAAACTTAGTTTACTAATTGGAAATTCTTCGTTTGATGCCTTTGTAGTTGGGAAGGTACCAAACGACACAAAATTTCTCCCACATCAATCTTTCCTTACACCCCAAATAGCGAATTTGTTATGCGAATACTCCTATCTTTTCTTGCACTCTAAAAAGCTTCAAACAATCGGAGAACCAAAACCGTTCCTTTACTCTAATGCCTTTTGTGTCCTTGAAGTTTTTGGTTGCGTCGCATGTGAAACCTTCTCTAATTCTTTGTGTGGATCCACCCCTCGGATTGGACTCTTCCCGCCATCAGAATCGTCGTTATTGTCCTGGTTTTTGACTGCATCACTCAAAGTAGATGATGCCTCAACCAAATCGAGAAAAATCGAGAAAAGAACCCGCCTCACTTTTCTTCAGAAAGACAACCTCTCCTCCTTTAACAGGACCCTCAATTTTCGCCGTCTCATCCAAGGGAGAGTAAGGAATAATAACAAGAAGTCCAAAACCTCTACTAAAGACAAGTTCTACTTCACAATTACAGAAGTCATTTATTTGTGCCTTCAATTACTCTTAACACTTCCAAATTCCATGTTCACTTTTCCTCGAAAGAAAAAAGTGATACTTGAAATATTTGAGTCCCTAGCTGATGGAAAGAGATTTCTCAGATTGCACCTACGCATATATTTACGTGTAGTAACTCGCTGTGAGACAGCAGCGTTCAATTGAGAGAGAGAGAGAGAGAGAGAGAGAGAGAGAGAGAGAGAATGGGGGAGACGCTCAATGAAGCAAAGAACAGTGAGATCAACGAAGCAGAGAGCAATGAGATCAATGAAGCAGAGATCAATGAAAAGGCAACTTCATTGCGCAATGAATTGAATCTTGATGGAGCTATGGGGAAATGTTCCAATTGGACACCTCTACATGCTGCTGCATCAAGTGGGAAAGAAGAGCTTTTCCGAAGACTGTTGAAAAGCAGTCCAGAGCTTGCAGAAGCTCAAGATTCGCAACAACGAACGCTCCTTCACTTCGCATTGGCTAATGGATACATTGAGATTGTGAAAGCAGTAACAAAGGAGAGACCAGAGATGTGCCTAGCTCATGATCGAGACGGTGCAAACCCTCTTCACGTTGCAGCTATGAGAGAAAGGGTCAAGGTCTTGGATAAGTTGCTTCAAGCTAACACCCATGCAGCTCAAGCTTATAGGGTGGACAGAGGAGAAAGAGAGACTATATTACACATTTGCGTCAAATATAACCAGCTCCCGTTTCTAAAAATGTTGTTGAAGAATTACTTTAACGGCCTGTTTGGATGCAGGAAAAGAATTGGGGGTATTAGTTAATAAGGGGGATAAGATAGTAGGGGGTATTAGTTAATAAGGGAGGGCCCACATTGATATGATGTTTATGGAGGGGGGATTAAATAGTAGGTTGTTTGGATGAGGTATTAGAGAAGAGGGATTAAATAATACGACGTTTGGATGAAGGATAAATTGGGGGTATAAGAGCATCCCCAATGGGGATGTAAAACTGGGTTGTATACTTATAATAGCACCTGGAGGCAAAAAAAACCCCTCCAGTGGGGATGTAAAATAGCATAAATCTGGATGTAAAATGGCATTGATGGAAAGGGAGATGTATATTTCCATCCCCTTTTGACTACAGCTATAAATTACAGGTCATCAAACATCATCAATTCCAACTGCAATACCAGAAAAATGGACGGCCAGAATTACCTGTATTCGCCGGATAGTTGGCCGGAATTGGTTCCTCGTCGCCGGTTTCTACAAATATTTGCCGGAGTGACCAAAAAATGCTGGAATCGAGTGAGAGAGAGAGAAAGAGAGAGGTGAGAGAGGGATCTCACCGACAAGAGACAGAGATATCCACGGGGAACAGTCGGTGATCATCAACATAGGGGAGTTAAGGTTTCATCTCGGTTTCAACGTGAACAGTCGGTGAGAGAGAGAGATATGAACGAGAGAGAGAGAGAGGAGGCAAGGGGGTTTCATCTTTGGTTCGGAGAGAGAGAGGGGGAGTTGGTTTCCACCAGTCCACTGACTGGTTTACTTCTTCGTAGAGAGAGAGAGAGACAGACAGACAGAGAGTAGAGTTGAGAGGCAAAGAGAGAGAGAGAGAGAGAGAGTAAAGTTGAGAGGCAAGGGGGTTTCATCTCCGGTTTCTTTTCTTTTCTTTTCTTTTTTTTTTCGGAAATTTTTTTTTTTTAAATCTTCGATTACCGGATACCAAAATTATTTTTCAACGGAAGTAATACTTGAATTAGGGTAAAGAAAGTTGAGGAAAATTAAGGAGGAGAGAAAGTTAGTTAATTATTCTTCCTTTTTTTACATCTCACCATTGGATAGGAGGAGGTTCTATTTTACATCTAACTAACTTTTAAACATTTTTTACATCTAAAATAACTATCCAACCACATCTAAAATACATCCCCATTGGGGATGCTCTAAGGAAGGGTGGATGATGTAAAAAGCTGTTAAATGACTCTTTTGCCCTTGTGCAGTATTAAATTAGATTATTCATTAAACTAAATATATAATTATGAAATTCAACTTTTATTTATTTTTTACACGTGATTAATCAAAAATTATTTAACTAAAAAAATAATTATATAAAATAAATAAAATATTAAAATTTCATTTTTCAAGTGCTTTATTATATTTATATTATATTTTTAAAAATTATGAAATTTTAAAATGTTAAATTATGTACCTATTATTTGGATAAATAAATTTAGTTTATCTTTAAAATGTTTAAACCGGATATTTGTTTGAAAATGTTTAATAAAAATACTTAATAATGTTTAAAGTAGGAAATTTTATCATTTTTTAAAATGTTTAATAAAACCAAAATTTTATGAATTTTTTAAGATACCAAAATTTATAAAATGGATGGGGAGTAGATGATGGTTAGAAACATGTGGATGTTAGTTGAAATCATGTGGGGAGTAAGTTCAACAAATTATTTATATTAAATTTTCTATAAATAGCACTCATTTTCATATCTCATCCCACATCTCATCTTCATTTCATAATTTCTTATTTTAGTTTTTTGTCATCATTTCAATGGCACGCCGAACTTGGAGCAAGGAGGAGGAGGATGCGTTGTTAACGAACCTTATGAGCCTTGTAGATCAGGGGTTTGACAAACCGACAACGGAGGAGATTAATACAACTTGATTACGAATCGAATAAAACAATCTTCATTTGAGATTAGTACTGTTTGTCTACATAATACAGTCTTCATTTCCAAATTTACGAAATTAAACTTACAACTTGATTACGAATCGAATAGATGTGCGAACAAAATACAACATACGTAACCTAAGAAAAAAAAATACAACAAAGAAGTTCCAAATGTTCGACTCCTTAACTTGGACTTCAGCTGCCTCCCAATTTGTATAGATTCCCGGATTATGCCGTGTGAAAACCACTCAATAGCACTCTTTTTTCTTGACCTGTCATTGACTTATTTATTCCAAAACAAAGATAAACGACACATTTCAATGACAATAAATTCTATCAATTGGCTCAGATATTTCAATGGGAATGAATTGTATGGTTACTACTTATGTTGCCAAACGGTCGTTAACCCGTTGACCCTCACAAGTGTCCTACCAAGATGAGTGTCTACCCTTGAAATTTATTTCCATGTCATCATAGCCATACAATAGTAGCACACTACAGTGCACAAATGCACACTACACTGCACCTTGCAAAAAAAAATAGCTTAGATTCAGTAGTTTGTGGGCTATTTTTCTGCAGTTTTAGGACAGTTTGGACACAGCTTAGATTCAGCAAAAAAACAGCCACCTAAACCCAGATTACAGCGTGCTGCAACCCCTAAAACTGCAGAAAACAGCCACCTAAACTGCAGAAAACAGCAACTCAGAAAACTGCAAAAAACAGCACCTATACTGCAAAAAACAGCCACCCAAACTTCCAAGCACTTCCACACCAGAAGGTGCACCGCCATTACCACACAAACACAGCTAATCTGCACTTGCACATATTCAGTCACAAAACTGCACTTACACAACAATGTTGTGCCATTTGGCTCAGATAAATGTCATCATAGCTAGGGCTGTCCAAGAAAAATCGAGAACCGTGAAACCGGTCCGGACCGAACCGATCCGTGCTTTTTGGATTTTGTCCGTGGATTAATGGTCCGGACACGGATTTGAAAATTAAAAAACCGTGAGATACGGATTAAGATTGGATTTTTATTTCAAAACCGCGGATTAACCGAACCGAACCGTGAAATATTTAAAAAAAATAATATATATATATATATATATATATATATATG
>BPLS01017312.1:0-18569 GCA_019656275.1 Rhododendron kiyosumense
ACCGGCAGTGGCCAAGCCGCTAAATCTGTAAGCCTCTCTCTCTCTCTCATTGTTTAGAATGATGGATTGTCCGTTTGTTTGAAGATGTTACTAGTGTGAAGAACTATATAATCTAAGATCACTGAACATTTATAATTCTGTTGGACTAATAGTTCATTATAGTGGCAAGAGCAGAAGGCAGTGGCATTCGAAGCTTTCGGCTCAATCCTCCAATTCCGTCCAGTTTTCAGCATCTTCGAGTTCATCCAGGCCCAGATAATTGGCCGGCACATTGATCGGGCTTTGATAGCTACATGAACAAATCATTCGTGCAAAAAACAAAAATGAACCATGGCAGTCCATTTTTTCCTGCACTAGTGCTGTAATTTGTCCATATAGCTATTGACCGACGATTAAAACAGATTTTTGCCATGGAAATTCTTCTTTTTGAGTTCTAAAAGATAAACGATCCAAATCACCCTTGCAGGTATGAGAGGGGCAACAAATGCCGAAAACTGGATGGGGATTGAGGATTAAAGACAACGGGAGCCCAATGCAGTTTCTTTTGTCCAATGGTCTTTACTTGTGTTTTCAACCAATCTACTTCATAGTTCAGTTACTTTCTATAGAATTTTAATCTGAAAGTGTCACGAATTTTTTTTGAAAAAGGCCACCAGCGTGCAAAAAAAATGAGGAAAAAAAAGAAAACGTGATGTCATAGAAAACAGCCTATTGTTGTACTAAAATAAATGTGATATATTATAAGAGAATCACATGTCTCGTAAAGTAGAAAATAAGTACTTGAAAAATAAAAAATTTAGCGGAACGGAGCCTAACAATATTGCAAAAACAAAAATTAGCGGAACTGGACCTAACAATATTGCAAAAACATAAATTGCAGCTAGCAAAGCTGTACAAGAATGTGGTAGGCACAGACACGAGCCAGGAGCAACTTGACTACGCACCCAAGCTCCCCAACGTGCGATACCAATGCACCCCTCCAAACATCCCCATGTCTGAGCTCGAATCCAGTGTGGCGCCCTCGGGAACCGTCGATCTTGTCACCATAGCCACAGCCCTCCACTGGTTTGACCTCCCCACCTTCTACCAGCAAGTTAAACAGGTTCTCAAAAAACCCCATGGCGTCATCGCTGCCTGGACCTACACCGTCCCTGAGGCCAACAATAACATTCCTTTGGTCAATGAGAAATTTGACGTTGTTTTTCGACAGTTTTGCGCTGACTTACGGCCTTACTTTGACCCTGCAGTTAAGCGTGTGGAGGATAAGTACAAAGGGATCGATTTCCCGTTTGAGCCAGTAGGTTATGGGGCCAACCACACGGGGCCATTTGAGTTCATGACAGAAAGGGTGATGGATTTGGAGGGCTTTCTCTTGTTCATAAGGTCATGGTCAGCTTATCAGACGGCAAAGGAGAAAGGAGTTGAGCTATTGAGAGATGATGTGGTTGAGAGTTTCAAGAGAGCTTGGAGTGAAGATGGTAGCGATCAAAAGGTCGTGAAGACCCCTATTTATCTGAGAATTGGGAAAGTCGGAAACTTGGAGTGAGAGGAGACTCATGTGTATTTCTGTAGACCCCACAAAAATATATGGTATCATGTGACGGTACTCCCGGACTACTGTATGATTTCATGTAGTAGAATAAAATGGTTGCAATATATTTTGGCATGGCTTTTTCATATATGAAAACAAGTTCTATCTACATATCATCGATCACCTTGTCTTGATACAACTTTCATGAGTGAATTCTACGAATTAAAAGATAAGCTCAACTTTGACCGCTAAGTATTGCCATGTACTAGCCAATTTGGAATCAATAGTGTCGATCATTACAATGTACGTCAGCTCGACACTATTGATCCCAAATTGTAATGATCAATCTGATAGAGATTCGGATACACTATCAGATTGATCATTACAATTTGCCATGTACTAGCCAATTCAGAATCAAGGTAAACGATTTCCTATTCCAGATTGATCATTACAATTTGGGATCAATAGCTCAGCTCGCACTCCTATGTACGTCACTAACCAGTGCCCTGCCTGTCGTTGATTGTGCTTCATAGTTTAGGAAAAAACTATGGTGTTTACCCTCTATTTGGGGACACTGTAATTTTAGCATAACTGGATCATAACAAGTATAACCCAAATCAATGATATATATAACTAAGGCCTTACAAGACATAACCAAAACAAGTGTTATGCTTATTATGGTCCGGTTATGCCAAAATTATAGTGTCTCCAAATGGAGGTAGACACCATAGCATCATCCGTTAGTTTATGTCAACTTTTTGGATAATGCTATGATATCTACTCTTACGGTGTCTCCGTTACGACTCTTTGTGATTTTCGGTTATGCCTTTTGTGATTTCGATTATACCTCTTGTGATTTTCGGTTATGCTATGTTTGGTTTCATATCATACAACAGACATGACACAATATGGAACCACACATGGCATAACCAAAAATCACAAAAGACATAATCGAAAACCACAAGAGGCATAACGAAGACACCGTAAGGATAGACACCATAGCATTATCCCGGTTTTTTTTAATACAACTAGGTGCGGCCACATGCAAGGCCCGAATGTCATGCCCGTTGAAGAGAGGTGTATTAGATCAATTGATTAAAGTAACAAACTTTGGCCATGTTGATTTTGAGTTATGAGATAATTTTTTTTGGGTAATGAGTAGAAAAAGATAGAGAAATAAGAGAAAATTTATCGAAGACCGCACACAGAAAGAAAAGCATGTTTAGAGTCTCAAAATGGACATGGTTAAAGAGTCTAGTTGATTTACACATAGATTATATAATGGATACCCTATTTACAAATGCTAAAGTAACGTGATTGTAATAAAGTTCTTGGTAGTTAAGATACATGGTCCTAAAGTATTAGAAAGCAAATCATGTACGTAAAAAGAATCACGGCTCAAGATAGTGGGTTGTTTGTCGATTCTCTCAAATCAACCACACGGATTTTTGTAGGATCAATTCTCGTGCCAGCTCCAGTTGCAGACAGAACTTTGAAGCCTCCACACACACATGCTGCAAAAAGTGCAAGCTATTACACATCATGGATCAAGAAATCGTAAATTGAAAAGTAAAACCTCTATCGTATTCACAAGGTATATGAACTCATGATATACAACTTAATAACTGGAATACAGGCAGTTCAAAATATTTTTCTGCTGAAAACTAATCATTGAACAAGTTTCCAATCTATAAATTCTCAAAATGCAGGTACAATGAAAATTGAAAGGCCTCTGCAAGTGCAATAATTTTCCAAACCCAATGTCCATAATGCTATTATGCGCTGTTGGTTGGCAATTCGCAAACAACCATACATGTGCCTATCACACACACGCACGTAAGCATACACACACATCTCACTTCAGCAACCAACTATGACCCTAAACTTCTGAACGTAACTGTAACAGTAAGGTTTCAGGATCTTCTCACAGAGCATGCAACTTTTTATTATTAGGTTTAAAAGCTTCGTACCAAAATTAGGTCCTCCTATTTTGCAAAGCATGTGAAAGAATGAACTTGAACCCAAAAACTAAAATCTGGAATAGGAAATCGTTTACCTTGATTCTGAACCAATGGATGGTTGATTGGTCATGGGAATTTCCACCGATCATGGAAGCTCAGTACCGAATCAAGTTAAAGCAGACACACATACATATAACAGAGGAAAATATATATTGAGTGCTCAAGCAATAGAAAACGAAGCAGAAACGTTACTTATCAAGTTGGATGGGTACGATATGTTTGCTGCAAGTTGAAGTTTTGATAAAAATATATATAACTGAAGCAGACCACATATATACCTCTCCCATGGATGAGGGGATGCATCGAAGCAAGTTGCAATGAGCATAGCCTGCGAAAAGGTAGCACCTACAGCCAACTGAACATGCCAAATAGTCAACAAACAAAACCAGAAATTAAATGCCGTGGATAAGACAAAAGGGGATCTTTGAAATATAGTACTTCTTACACCTTCGTGGAAAATATATTGATACAAGGGAAATTAAGAGGTTAACATGCAATTAATTGACATTGGAAAAATGAGAGAGTTCATGTGCCCAGACAATAGATGAAGCACTGCAGGCATATATACATAGGGGTCAATTGAAGAAGGCCTGACATAAACATGAAGCTCAGATTTTAATTTAAATGAGAGCTTTTTGTTCACTACTTGCTGCTTCTGCTTCTATGCCTTTATATTGATGGTGACGACTCTATGACTATATGATGTTTCCATTTTCATACATATAAGAAAATGTTCCAATTTTTAACACACACTGCAACCAGCTTTGAGCTGGTACCGTCAATTTCAGCCACAATACAAAATTGAAATAAAATCCAGCTGCAGTGCTTTGTAGATACTCCAAATAAGCTTGGAAAGATACTACATATTGTAATGCACCCCATCGCTCAAGCACAAGGATAGATTAAGAATGTAAGAAAGATACAGAATTCAGAAACCAAAATAAGTAAGAAACATATACAGGTTGGTCTGCTATACAGGATTAATTTACCTTTTGGATTAGTCGGCGACCATACATCTGAAGGCTAAGAGTGAGGACATGCCCAGTTAGCTGGTCAGCCGTACCAGGTCAAGTTAAAATTACCCATCATGATGGTGCCACAAATTTAGGGTTTGGTTTTTTAATGAGTTGAACCACCCTACATCGAACAAAACAATAGAAAGATAATATGAACCCTAAATCAAACAATCAAATTACAGAATTGAAACACTAAGTCAAAGAACTCTGAAACGTGAAGAAAGATCGCAGAGAGGGAGAGAGAGAGTGCATGGCCATGGAGTCACAAGCAAGGATCGTAGGAGAGAGAGAGAGAGGAGAGGGGGGGGTTGTAGGAGAGAGTGAGGGGGAGAGAGAAAGGGAGGGGACAGAAAAGGAGAGTGGTAGACGGCGAAGGTCCGAGAAACTCTCCCCCTATCCCGCCACGTAGCCCACAATACATAAGAAGCAGAATGACAATTAAGGACAACCGGTAAAGAAGGCATCCCCAGCAATTGAGGGACAAATGTGTCCCAAATTGAAAATTGGCATCTGAAAAGTCCTTATTAGTTCAGGGCAGGATATGGTGTTAGGAAGCAAAAGTGAAAGTTTGGTTCTTGCACTTCACCCATTTCCATTACATAAATTGATATGGAAGACAATTTAGTGACTTTTACCCCGCAAAAGAAAGCAAAACTACACCACAATAAACATTAAAAACAAGATGGTCAAAGTAATATAAACTCATCTAGACATACATTACTCTGTGCGACAAGTTATGAGACACTAATATCATTGACTATCATAACAACCTACACAAGGACCACAAACAACAGTAAGTATGTGAAGTTTAAAGATTAATTCTTGCTACCTATCTGGTTTTTCAACTCTCAACAGCTTGCAACTTCTCCTACATCTTCTGTAATTGACTTCGCAATCCATCTATTGTCTGTTTTGCCTCATTGTCAACTGCAAGGGAATTCACCATTCGTAGAACTTTTGTGTTTGTAGAAGAAAAATCAGCTTGACCCAGCTGCAAAGGGAATACAAAGAAAAATGCTTTAGGTACAATGGATATTTCTTTTATTGTACTGTGTTATTGGTCACAAAAGAGAATTTCTTTTGTCATACTTCCAACTCTGCTGAAAAATGACAGCTTTTTATTTTGAATGTGAATTTTCTGAGTATTACTAACATTGAAGCGTTTTGATTTGGAAAAACGTCCAAAAGCCCATCATTAGTTTTTTCAAGAATTATATAATTTCGATAGGCGACACAGAAATTGGCTTTTACTGGAAAATGTACCAAACTTGGGCATCCTGTTTCAACTTTTCCAGCAGCAATCTCTCCTCCGTCACTACCCTCGCACCCATAGCTTTTTACATACTAATGTCTATAATAACCTTAACTCTAGAACAAGTATTTGCACAAAGAGTGACCTAATAATACCACGACATATGTGCACGACTTTGTAATAGGATCCACATTTACTGAATCCTCTCTTGCCCATGCCCTTAGAAGAAACAAATTCTAACGAACCTAAAATGTGAGTGGTACATACGATTATACGAACAAATATATAATGGTGTACTGAAGAGTTAGAATCATAAAAAACCAGCATGATGCCAAGTAGGTAAACCTACGGTAAACAAACCTTGGACTTCAACAGGGAAATTTCAGAATGAATACGGTCACCCTCCCTCTCCAATGACTTCATTCTTCTTGCCTCGTTATTTCTCTTTTCATTGAGCACCTTCAATTCATTGTGTTGATAACTATTAATTTCTTTTCGTGCACCTAAATTAGCTTCCAATTCCTTGATATAGCTTTCCTTTTCGGTAAGACATGATTCAAGCTCCTGTCCTTGGCAATCAATTCTAAAGTGAGAAGGTAGAACAAAGCATAGAACAAACCACAAAACAGAACACAAAAAAGGGCTAAAAATTTCAGTGATTTACGCTTCTGGAAATCAAGGGGCCGCTTGCCGGTGAGGTCCACGAGGAGCTTCATGCAACTAAGTGAAGCGCAAACACATAACAAATCAAAAAGTAGAGTTGATCGCAAGAGTTACCTCTTCAAAGCCACCAACAGGGCAGAAGATTCAGAACACCGAAAACAGAGACCAAATCACTCCTCAGAGTCCATGTCAACTGGAAAAAATCCAAGTGAAGTGAAAACAAGGAAAATACAAGGGACATTTTCAGAGAACTGAGCAACACCAGAAAGCACATTTCCAGAGAACTAAAGCAATTAACGCGCGCAAAATGAAACCAGGCAGCAGAAACTCCCAACAAAATATGGGATTGAAACCATATTACAATGATTGGATAACCAATACCTCCAATACACAACATTTCAAGTGCCAAAAGGACAAAAAAGGTAAATGAAAATGGAAGAGAAATAGGCACCATTAAGCAGAAGTTTAATACTGCTTTATCTGGCTATAAAACATGAAAATATCCTGACTGAGATGGCGAACTACCTTACTACCTCTACAATGATCATATGATGTAGGGCTCTACACAGGTATATACATACACATCCATATATATCCATACACAGGTATAATCAAAACCACCAAAAATCGAGTCTACAAAACCCAGAAGAAATTAACTCTGATGCAAGAGTTGCGTCGTCGCCGTCCTCAATGCCGTCGCCGTCTGATTACTCCTTGTTCACGATCAGCCCCACAAATCCCACATGCTGAAAACCCATATCTCGGATTAAATCGCACAAATCATAGAAGAAGAAGAAGAAGAAGAGGAGAGAGAGAGAGATGGGTTAACCTTTCTTACCTTCGCCGGAACAATATGACTGCATTGTGCGTCTGTACTGCAACTACGCATCTGCTATGAGGGATAGACAGGGATTGAGAGTGAAGAGGCAGAGTAAAACGAAACAGAAGGGGCGAAAAGGCCAAAAACCCAGCCCTCCAAGTGTGTACTGTTTCTAATTGGAGGGTAAATGTGTCCCAAATTGGCAAAAGACAACTCATGAACTCCCTCTTTGGATACTCTTTGGATATTCAAGTTAGCGTTTCGCTAAGTATTTTTTTTATTCAAAAAAAAAATTTGCATTTTTTAATTTTGCGTCTCACTTTTTTTTTCTATTCATCTTGGCAAGACAAAACCAAAAAGTGAAAGTATGACTTTTATCCAAATATTTTTGGAAATAAAAAGCTCAAAAAACCTGTAATAACTCTGAATTTCAATGAATAAAAAATTATTTTTATTATTCGAGTTATTAATTTTAATTGCTTGAATTACTTTAATTCTTGTAAATTGTCATAATTGCACTTTGGCCCCTCAAGTTTCATTTCTTGCACTTTAGTCTTACTTAGCAAGCCTAGTTAGCATCTAACCATCCGGTTAGAGTAACTAAACCGAAAAGTCATCTAGTCATTGCAAATTGACCGTTTTACCCCTCATTGGAACTTTTGACCCTTTTGAACCCTTAACTTAGAATTTTAATATTTTTTTTCTTTTAATCAAATTGGTTTATTTCTTTGTCCATTGGACAATAATGGTTAGGGAAACTATTACCCATTGGATAATAGAATCTCATTTGTTTATATTAAAAGTGTATCTACTTTAAAGTACTTTTTGATTATTTTAATATTAAAAGTGACCTAATAGCTATTATCCATTGGATAATAGATGTTAGGGGAAGTTTTAACCATTAGATAATAGAGTAAATCTTTCAAAGTACCATGGGATTATTAAACTAATCATTTTCTTTAATCACATGGAAAAGTACTTATTATTTTAATCAAAAAGTGCATGGTACCAATATTCCAAAAGTACCATTCTTATTATTTTATTGGGATTTCAATCACCTTTGTATATATATATATATATATATATTAGTACCTAGGAGAGATATATTATTTCCTTTAGTACCCTAGGCCTATTTAGTGAGTTAGTAAGGAAATCCTAGACTTAAGACTACCTTGGATTTTAAAGTACCAAAGAAACTATTTCTTTATTTGTTTTCCTTGCATTTTATGACACATGTATGCATATATATATGTATTGTACCTTGCAAGAGAGAGAGAGAGAGAGAGAGAGAGAGAGAGAGAGAGAGAAAGCCGAGAGAGAGAGGCCGAGAGAGAGAGAGGAAGGAGAGAGGAAGGGAGATTTGTTTTGAAATCCTTGCATTGAACCACTTTGTACTTCCAATCTTTGAGATTCATATTCTTCCAACCAAATCTTAACCCTATTGTACTCTTTTGAACACCTTGCAATTGTTTCCCCTTAGATCTTGTACAATTCTCATCTCCACCATCCATTTGATTCAAGAATCTAATCTAGTACTAACCTAGCCATGCAACCCTAGGATTTTTCCATTGATCTTCCATCAAGGTTGGATTTTATTTGATTTAAAAATTGGGGAATGGAGAGAGAGAGGGGGCCGGCCTTAATGAGGGAGGGGGAACCCTTTGCCTATAAATAGAGAGCCACTCTTCACTTGAAAATCACACCTCAAAGCAATTAGCTCCTCCTTCTCTCTAGAATTCAAGAATTCTTGTTCCAAAGTTCAAAAACTTTCTTTATTCTTGAGAGTTCTTGAGCGAAACCACTAAACCACTTTCAAAACCACCCAACAATCTTTAAAGTAGTGTAGTAGAGTTTAGGAAGTTGTTTCTAGGAAAAGTAATCCAAAACTTTTCCTTTTGAAGCAATTCGAGGGCCGTTACGCTGCCGAAATCAAACCGACGTCCAAACCACCGCCTAGGAGAACGGTAGTGTTCCTTACCTAATTTTCAAATGCTTACTTTATTTTCGTTAAGTAGTTGTAATCTTACTATGTGAACCTCTACTTACTTCCTTAAATTTTAAAAAGTGGCTTTGATCGTTGATTGAAAAGTAAAAATGCATGATTATGTTGTTTATGGTATTCAAGCATGCTATGTTGCTTAGATGTTCTTATTATACTATTTCGAAATTGGAATGAATGCATGTTGTATGTAAAAGTCCCACACGCGGAGTCTTCCATGAGAACGAGACACGAAAACCAAGAAAGTTAGAAACATGGCACCTAGAGTGTGTTTAACAAAGATGTTGTGTTTTCCCGATTGGAAAATATCTTTAAAACTACGTAATGACTATTTCAAGGGTATTACGTAAGTGTGTGTGTGCGCGCCAATGGGAACCCGGTGCGGCGGAACCATTGTGAGGATACTCAAGATACCGGAACGGCGGAATCGAGGTTGGGTGAGTAGCTTGGTTATCCGCGGCACGGAGCCAATGCAATGTGTGCCAATGGAAACCCGGTGCGGCTGTTTGGGCTGAATTAGCTCAATCAAATGGCAAATGATTGTGTGCGGGCGTGCCAGAAAAGAAATAACTTCACAGATGAAATTACTCTTTTCAAATTGATTTGAAATAACTAATCTCAATCAGGCAATTGTGTTATCCGTTCGATTACCTCAACTAAGAGGATTTTTCCTTAAGGTATCAACCAAATAAAAGATTGACGCGCTTCGAATCAGAAAAGATGATTGAACACAAACAAACCTGAATTTAATCAAAGATAAATTTGTATACAAACACTCTTAAGACTCTTCTAAGAACAATACAGTAAAATAAGCACACTGAATTTAATCAAAAGTGGACTTACAAACGACTATTCTCTGGTAAGAAAAGAACTTACAAGAAGATAAGAGAACTTGAATTTAATCGAAAGCAATCTTACATGCAAATAAGCCTTCAACTTACAAAAAGACCCTACTTTAAACTAAACTAATCTAAGATAGATCTCTGAGCAATCATTTTGTATGAGTTGTCAGATGATATGAATTTTTGTGGGGGTTTCTCTCTTCACTTCACTTCTTTATTTATAGACACGGGGTCTGCCTTCGATCTCCACGTCTTCGATTGATACCCACGTTGGCCACAATAAACGGTTGAGGGGACCTTCGAACGGTTACCTTGATATTTCCAGAATTCCTTCTCCCTGCTCGCTTCGATCGTGGTGCTCATGGCCGCCTCTTGGATCGTGATTCCTATTTTCAAGCAACGTGAATTAATGCAACACGTCTGTTTCCACAATGATTCCCTGTAATTGATTCTAATTTCAGTTATAAAACAGGGCAGCAAGGGCACCGTTCGATGATCGTAAAGTCTAAATCAACGATTAGATCCAATAATCTCCCAAACCAGCGTTTAATTACTCCTCAAACGACACCGGTTCACTTTAAAACGACACCGTTCGACATAAAAATGGTATCTCCTTTAATTTCCGCAATCCTCTGTAATTGGTACTCGACTGGGACAGGCTCCATACAACCGCCGTACCGTTCGGGGCCACGTGGAATTTTTTCATTGGGTGGCACTTTTTAGGATGTAAACAGCGGCGGAACCATTGTGAGGATACTCGAGAGTCCGGAACGGCGGAATCGAGGTTGGGTGAGTTAAAAAGGTGTTTTTGAAAAGGGTAACAATGAAAAGGTTAACGATGAGTCAACGCCAACGATAGTTACAAGCGAATGTGAACGTGTTAGCACTATTGTCTTTATTCACTGCTTATGTACTTATCATATGGAAATCGATGCTAGTAAATAGGATTATACTATTGAGCTTTCGTAGCTCATGGTGTTGCCTTTTTGGTGACCCTGGCATATTATATGGGTGGCGACGCCGGTATAATATGTCAGACTTGATAGATGAACAGGGCGAA
This sequence comes from Rhododendron kiyosumense, assembly GCA_019656275.1. Classification (NCBI taxonomy): domain Eukaryota; kingdom Viridiplantae; phylum Streptophyta; class Magnoliopsida; order Ericales; family Ericaceae; genus Rhododendron; species Rhododendron kiyosumense. Next base: position 11,205 of record BPLS01017312.1, read on the forward strand.
CTATTCACCTTGGAGGCGTTCGGAGCCGAAAAACTCGCTAGGTTGGAGGAACAAGAGGAGCCGTAGAATAGGACTTCTTAGTTCCCTTTTTGTTGTCTTTTGAATTTCAAATGTTCTTATGAGAGCCGTATTGTAATAATGAGCAATGACTCGCTTATTTCTGTAATAACTTATTTCCTTAACGTACCTAAAAATAGGGGCGTTACAAAACCCAAAAAGCCGGCTTTATATATCTTGGATATTTCAAAAAATATTTGGATAAAAGTGATAATTTTTTATTTTTTCAATTCGGCTTAACAAGAAAATTTGAAAAATCAAAAAATGAGACGCAAAATTAACAAATATAAATATTTTTTAAATAAAGACAAAATAAGAAACAACTCAAAAAACTAGTGAAACGCCACCTATTACTACTATTCTTTACAATTAAACAGTTGAAAACATAACCACAAGTTCTGAAAACATTTTTTAAGCAAGTAATCAATTTGATCAGCTCACCTTTGGTCAAAGAACGACGGCCACACTTCCACAATCCATGACATAGTACTATGTTTTCGAGTACTAACAACGTAAGTTCGGTGCACCCAGCACACGTCATCTATCTGACGTGGCAAAACCTAGAACACGACATAAATCTCTCTTGAACTGACTAGACCGTCGGAATGCCTACCCCGGATCTCCACCATCCGGGCTTAGGCACTAACGTGGTTGCTTCTTGTGCAGGTTTCGACTAAGGCTAGCCAACCTACTGCGTTTCCTCTCAGGGTTCCATCGGAGAAATCACGTCACCACAAGTTTAATTATGGACTAAATGGATAATTAAATACTAACGTTGTACATTTTGATTATTACCATTGCGGATGCTTTTAGAATGGTATCATTATACCGATTGTGACAGAACACAGTAGTTGTTCCTATGCCATATGCAAGTAGCGTGTAGAGTAATTATTGGGTACTACCAAAGTATCGTGTGACGTTGCTTACAAGATATACTTTCAGTGCATAAATTACAGCGAAATAACAATGTGGGTCACATTAGTCTTCCAATAATCTAACAAAAGGGTAATTGTTTAACAAGCAGAATTAATCATTACGTGATTCATCGGACACAGAGGAACCTTCTTGGAAGAAGACGGATACCAATTGGCAATTGCTTTCATACCACGTGCAGTGGGGGCGAACATTTTCAGTGCGGAGCTCCTTTTCCCTTAGAACACGGGATCATTCAATTTGAATTAAGACTTTGATTAACATCAGGAAGGGAAGTCTCAGTTTGGAGTTGGAACCACTACCAATAATATTCCATGGGTACCACGTGGTATCCACTCGGTAAATTTGGACCATCCATTTCGGTTTTGAACATTTCGGATTTGGTGAGAGAAATAGGAGAGAGAGTGTTGGAGTAAGAGGAGGGAGAGTGGTTCAATTTGGACTGTCCAATATACTTTTAGACGGTTCGAATGTGTTACTCGGACACCACGTCAACCATGTGACGTGGTACTCATCCGGCACCCAAAAATTAGACCAGAAAGCATGGCTGTTATCGATCCTTGATGGCTGTGGTCTTATTTTTCAAACTAGGGATTGACCATTCCTAAACGACGAAGCAATACGATTTTGAGCACAAAAAGTTTTTATCATAAAAAGTGTTTTTGTTTTTGATCCCTCATCGCTATTTCAATTTCATAATATGAAAAATAACATATAATCCGTGTGTATGACACTACTAATAATCATCAAAATCACATAAATTCGAGCCAACAAATTCAAACCCAATATCATGTTGCATTCAATTTCGTATATGACTGTAGGGAAATCTCGTATATGACTGTAGGGAAATCAACCTAAACGGAAACAACTTAAAAACAAATAAATATTGAATTGAATGTAAGATATTCAACTTTAGAGAGAAGTCAATTAATTGAGTTGATTTAAATTCAAAAAGATAATTAAGTTTTTTAAGGAAACAACCTAAAAACAATAAATTGAAAGAATTTACTAAACAAGTTAGGAGGTTTATATTAAGAAGTATGCTCTCAATTGAATAGATAAGATCTATTGAAAATTCGATCCGATAATTGTAGAGGGTGTTGAGTTTGTATGTATATATAGACAAAAACCGTTCTATCTATATTATTTTCTTTTCGTATATGATTGTAGGGAAATCAATCTACAAGGAAACAATTTAAAAGCAAATATTTAATTGAATGTAAAGGAATCAACTTTAAATTGAAATTAATTATTGAATTGATTTAAATTAAAAAAGATAATCAAGTTTTTTAAGGAAACAACCTAAAAATAATCAATTGGAAGAATTGACTTGTCACAAACTTAGAAGGTTTATATTAGAAAGTATGCTTTCAATTGGACAGATATGATCTATTGAAAATTTGATCTGATGGTTGTAGAAGGTGTTGGTTTGTATGGATAGACAAAATCCGCTCTGTCTATGTTATATTTTTTTTTCGTATATGACTATAGGGAAATTAATCTAAAAGGAAGCAAATTAAAAACAAATATTAAATTGAATGTAAAACAATCAACTTTAGACAGAAATCAATTATTGAGTTGATTTAAATTTAAAAGATAATCAAGTTTTTTAAGGAAATAACTTAAAAGCAATCAATTGAAAGAATTTATCAGTCACAAAGTTAGGAGGTTTATATTATGAAACATGCTCTCAATTGGACGGATATGATCTATTGAAAATTCGATTCGATGGTTGTAGAGGGCGTTAGGTTTATATCGATAGACAAAACCACTCTGTTTTATAATATAGATATAGATATATAAACTATCCAAAAAATTAAGTGCTCCAATTTTCAATCCGTTCGAACCGGTACGAAAATCTAATTTTTCTGATCATTTTATCCTAAAGGGTCATAATTAATTTTTAACTTTAGGACTTCAACGAGAGCCCTAAAGATTGCGTTCACACTTATCTCTCTAAAGGCTAACTAACGAGAGTCGTAGAGTCAAAAAATAATTATATCTCTTTAGGATAAATCGATAAAAAAATAAGATTTTCACACCGGTTCAAACACATTGAAAATTAGAACACTTAAATTTTTTAACCATATTTTTTAATATATAAACTGTCCAAAAAAATGAAGTGCTCTAATTTTCAATCCGTTTAAACCTTAGGAAATTTTATTTTTTTGATCATTTTATCCTAAAGAGTCATAATTAATTTTTGACTCTAGGGTTTTCAACGGAAGCTATAAAGATTGCGTTCACAGTTTTCTCTCAAAGGGCTAACTAATGAGAGCCGTAGAATCAAAAACAATAATGTCCCTTTAGGATAAAACGATAAAAAAAATAAGACTTTCGTGTTGATTCAAACGCATTAAAAATCAGAACACTAATGCTTTATTTGGATTGATGTTTGAATTTTTTTTCGGAAAATAGTAGGGATAATAAGTAAAGAAAGATAGAGATTTAGGGAGAATTTTTTGAAAAATTCTTTTTGAATTATAAATAAAACAAGGCATAAATTTTCTAACCACATTTTTTTATAGAGAAATAATATTGGCACTCTAAAAATTGATGCAATCATTCTAAAAAATAAAGAAAAATGGCTTAAAATTACACTGATTTTGAAGTACCTACATCAATTTTCAGAGTACGAATATTATTTCTTATTTTATATACTCCTTAAACAGTAGGAGAGAGAGGAGGAGATGCGAGAGAAAGGAGAGGGACCTACGTGGTAGGTGGGCATTGGTCATCCGGACAATGGGGGTGTCCGGTTAATCCGGAAAGAATTTATTCTCCTTGAAGATATGGTTGCGTTCTATAAAAATGGAATTGGGACCAACCCTTGATCCAGATATTGAGAGAGAGAGAGAGAGAGAGAGAGAGGGGGCTAGAGAGAGAGAGAGAGATGGCGGATTTGTTCCACAGGCAGGCAAAGAATTACGCAGAGTCTCGGCCGAGTTACCCAGAAGAGCTGTTTGAATTCATTGCCTCAAAGACTCCAAATCACGACCTTGTTTGGGATGCCGGCACCGGCAGTGGCCAAGCCGCTAAATCTGTAAGCCTCTGTGTGTGTGTGTGTGTTTAGAATGATGGATTGTCCGTTTGTTTGAGGATGCTACTAGTGTGAAGAAATATAGGAGTATAATCTAAGATCCCTGAACATATATAATTCTGTTAGACTAATAGTTCATCATATCAAGAGCAGGAGGCAGTGGCATTCGAAGCGTTAGGCTCAATCCTCCAATTCCATCCTGTTTTCAGCATTTTTTGAGTTCATCCAGAGCCCAGATAATTGACTGGATCATTGATCGGGCTTCGATAGCTACATGAACAAATCATACGTGCAAAAAATGAACTGTGGCAGTCCATTTTTTTTTCCTGCACTAGTGTAATTTGTCCATATAGCTATTAACGGATGATTAAAACAGATTTTTGGCATGAAGATTCTTCTTTTCGAGTCTATAACATAAACGATCCAGATCACCAGATCACCCTTGCGGGTATGAGAGGGGCAACAAATGCTGAAAACTGGATGGGGACTGAGGATTATAGACAACGGGAGCCCAAAGCAGCTAATTCTTTTGTCCAATGGTTACTCGTGTTTTCAAACAATCTACTCCATATTTCAGTTACTTTATATAGAATTTCATTAATGGTTGGGACAAAGAAAACGTAATGTCATAGAAAACAGCCTCGTATTGTTGTACTAATGTGATGTGTTATGATAGAATAACCTATCTCGTTAAGTAAAAAATGAGTACTTGAGAAATAATAATTTTAACGGAACGGGGCCTAATAATATTGCAAAATCAAAAATTTGCAGCTAGCAAAGTTGTACAAGAATGTGGTAGGCACGGACACGAGCCAGGAGCAACTTGACTACGCACCCAAGCTCCCCAACGTGCGATACCAATGCACCCCTCCAATCATACCCATATCCGAGCTCGAAGCTAGTGTGGCACCCTCAGGAACGGTCGATCTTGTCACCATAGCCGCAGCCCTCCACTGGTTTGACCTCCCCACCTTCTACCAGCAAGTCAAACAGGTTCTCAAAAAACCCCATGGCGTCATCGCTGCCTGGACCTACACCATCCCTGAAGCCAACGATAAATATCCCTTGGCCAATGAGAAATTCGATGCTCTTTTCCGACAATTTTACGCTGACTCCCAACCTTACTGGAACCCTGCCCGTAAGTTAACGGACGACAAGTACGGAGGGATCGATTTTCCGTTCGAACCGGTAGGTGATGGGGCCAACCACACGGGGCCATTTGAGTTCACAACAGATTGGGTGATGGATTTGGAGTCCTTTCTCACGTTCATAAGGTCGTGGTCGGCTTATCAGACGGCAAAGGAGAAAGGAGTTGAGCTATTGAGAGATGACGTGGTTGAGAGTTTCAAGAGTGCTTGGAGTGAAGATGGTGTTGATCAAAGGGTTGTGAAGACCCCTATTTATCTGAGAATTGGGAAAGTTGGAAACTTGGAGTAAGAGGAGACTCAGGTGTGCATTTCGTTTTTCATTGAATCTGAACTTTGTTGTCAAAAAGTGCACCATCAATTTACTATGTGCTAGAATAACATGGTTGCAATATCATCACCTTGTTGTTGATGCAACTTTTAATTGAATTCTGCTAGAAGGTTCATTAGAATTTAGAACGTGTCCGAATCTCTATCAGACGATGACATGTACTTAAAAAACCCTGAATTCCTCTTCATTTTTGTGTGGAGACAACAGCAGCTACATTTGGGTAATTCGTCGTTTTACCAACAAAAAGAAAGCAAGCAGTAATATGATGCACCACCATCACGATTTCTAGTAATATCAGTGCACAACATAAAGCCGATACTTGGGAAAATCTTAAAAAATCACAAATACAGGGTTCTCACTCAGTAACTGCGAGAGCTGACTGTAATACATCTTCAAGGTACTTCTCAGCAAATACTTGTGTCGAATACTTGTGTCGGCTGCTGCTTGAGATGCGATTTGTCTAGCGGTTTATTCTCCAGGATGCTTTTGTCGAAAGTGTTTGTTTTGTTTTGAGGGTGTTGTGCGGATTGGCGTACTTTAGTGCTGGCTGTGGTTCAGCGTTTTGTTGTTTCGGTTGTTGGTCTGTTGTAGGTGGACTGGAATTGCGGGTGGGTATGGGGTTTTCGTTGTTGTTTCTACGTAGAGCTCTGTTTCAATTTTTTGGCTGGGATGAGTGGAGCTGTTTGTGTTTAATTACTAGTATTATTTGTCTCTTAGTAGAGTAATTTCAATAACCACTCCGACGTCTGTTCTGCATTTGCTCTACTGCGATTTCTACGTTGTAGTTAGTTTCTATGATCCGGCTCAGATTACCATCTAGTTTGCAACTTTGCCTGATGTGTTTTCCATGCACGTGACATTCTCTACCTGGGGTGTTCAACACCTGGTTTGTTATTGCTCAGTTAGTGAGGAAGCTTGTCGTTAGTGGAACTAGGGCTAGTACCTGGGATGTACAAGTTCTGTACATATTGACATTCTCCAAGGTTGATACAACGATTTACCCAGCGGGGCAGGGTAGCGGTTGCTTCGCGGTTGTTCGGAGGTTTACACTATATAGGTGGGTCCTAATTAGTGGCCCTCCTATGGAGTGATCCTTCGTCAGTTTCAATAAGCTGAAAAAACTTATATTGTAACTCCGTTTTGTATGCAATTTGGCTTTCTGTTTTAGCAGAATTCAGTTCTATTAAATCTAAGAGTTGCATCAAATTCAATAACTACCAAGATGATGACATGTACAAAATTTGTTTTAATATATGATATAAAAAAGTGATGCCAAAATATACTGCAACCATGTTATTCTACTAGTACATTGTAAATTGATGGTGTACATTTGACGCAACGAAAAACAAAATACACACGAGTCTCCTCTTACTCTGAATTTCCAACTTTCCCAATCCTCAGATACAGGGGCCTTGACAACCTTTTGATCAACACCATCTTCATCCCAAGCTCTCTTGAAACTCTCAACTGCATCATCACTCAATAGCTCAACTCCCTTGTCCTTCGCTGTCTGATAAGCCGACCACGACCTTATGTACGTGAGAAAGCCTTCCAAATCCATCACCCTTTCTGTCGTGAACTCAAATGGCCCAGTGTGGTTAGCCCCATCGCCCACCGGCTCGAATGGGAAATCGATCCCCTTGTACTTACCTTCCACTAGCTTACGTGCTGGATACCAGTAAGGCTGGGAGTCGGCGTAAAATTGTCGGAAGATAGCGTCGAATTTGTCATTGACCACCGGAATGTTGTCTTTGGCCTCGGGGACGGTGTAGCACCACGTGGCGATGACGCCATGGGGTTTTTTGAGTACCGATTTGACTCGTTGGTAGAAGGTGGGTAGGTCAAACCAATGGAGGGCT
>BPLS01017313.1:0-18748 GCA_019656275.1 Rhododendron kiyosumense
GATGAGCTCAAGGGCAAGGAATACTGTAAGTACCATAACTCTTGGAGTCATTCAACCAATAATTGTTTTGTGTTCAGGAATGACATTCAAGATAAGATCGATCGGGGAGAATTCAAGTTTCCCGAGAAAGATAAGCAAGCTATGGGTATAGACGGAAACCCGTTTCCTTCAGGCCTAAGTGCAAACATGGTATCAGTGAATACGAGGTTCATGCCTAGAACCACACCAAGGCCTAGAGTAAGCTTGGGGGCACCGTCAAGAGCAGCATTCAGGCCTAGATCAGACGACTATTGGGATCCATCCTATGAGAAAGACTCCACTCCTGAAAGGGTGAGGAGGCTTGAGAAGAAGAAATCCTGGTGGTTAAGACCTGAAGGAGTCAGAAAACCAGAAAAACCAAGTTGTTCATTGGTCTGTACTGAGTGTGGACATCACGCAGCTCCATCCAAACCTGTGTTGAAGAGTATGATTGTGGGCAGGTCGGGGTTCAGGCCTGAGGGGTTGCGTAGGCCAAAAGAAAAATTGGTCAGGCGAGAATCGGTCTTCAGCAGAATTCAGCCAGGTGTGATGGAAGTGGAGGACGAGTTCAACAATCTCAGAATTTCAGCTCCGTCCAGAGGGAAGCCTAGGACTGTTAAGCCTCCTGTCATTCCTCCAAATGAATGGCATAGGGTTGAGCATCCTAAGTTTCCTACTCCACAGTCACCTTTGTCCCGATCCCAGAAAAGGCGCCGCCAACGGTTTAGGCAGGCGGGCAGAAGGGCTCAAGAAGAGCCAGATTCAGTTGAAGACGTGATGGATGTAGACGACCCAAACGGGAAGAAGCCGATGGAGTTGGTTGTGGAAAAGTTAGAGGATGAATCAGTCAAGCCTAGGCGTGAACGCAAGCCTCTGGAAAGAACTTATGAGGAGGTTGTTGCTGCTTCATCTTCAGAGCAGATTTCTCAGATTGAGAAGAAGGCCTTACTTGAGAAGACCCTTGAGGAGGCTAGAATTAGGCCTCCTTCGGGGCAGGTTGCTTTAATGAAGGAAGGAGCCCCTGAGCCAAAGAAACAATACTCGGGGGGCAAATCGCGGTTGAATCCACAGGCCAAGGAATTCAGGCCTGGGCAGGCCTCAAGGATGCAATGCAACATGGTGGTTTTCCTTCCATCTGAACTAGAAGTGAAAGATAACAAACTTACTGCCATGGAGGGCGATATGGTAGAGATGGGTCAGACGGCCGAAATACTGAAGGAGTCTTTCAATTCAGGCCTGAATGATGATGGACCTTCAGTGGTAATCTTGAAGGATGAGAATGGAGGCAGCACGGAAAATCAAGCCGCAAGTGTGATATTCGAAAAGCCTACACCTAAGATGACGGGGCATATCAAGCCTTTGTATATCTCAGGATGTGTGGATGGAATGCCAATTAATCGACTCCTTGTTGATAATGGTTCTGCGGCCAATCTCATGCCTAGGTCTACCATGCTCAAGCTAGGGAAAACAGACCAAGACTTGGTCTCATCAACGGCTACTTTAACCGATTTCACTGGACAGGAAACAACTTGTCAAGGGATTTTGATTATGAATTTAACAGTGGGATCAAAGACCCTTACAACCCCTTTCTTCGTTGTAAATTCACGATCTTCGTTTAATATTCTGTTAGGAAGGGATTGGATTCACGCCTGTCTGGCCGTGCCATCAACATTGCATCAGTGTTTGGTTTTTTGGAATCAGGACGAGGTGGAGGTAGTTTGGGCTGATCGCAGGCCTTTTCTTGCTTCAACCAATCATGCCGAGGCGAGGTTGTACGATGAAGATGTCGGCCCAATGAAAGTGGCAGGCCTGGATAAGTATGGCCGCCATAAAATTGTACCTATTTCTGCTCATAGGTCAGTAGAAGAGGTCAAGGCACTGTATCGGGAATTAATCGGCCCGATGATCACGGAGTCAAATAGGCCGATTATAGCTTCGACCAAACGATTGTCTCAATGTTAGCAAGGCCTTCAGTAATAGAGAAGGACATGGCTTTGTTGGCCATGTTGACAAGGTTTGAGGCGTATTGGTTAGAGAATAGGCTAAAAGAGGAACAAGAGCAGGAGGAAGAAGGTTATTCGGCCTGTGCGGCCGAGGTAATCAATGAAGACGAAACTATGGAGCAAGACTTAGATGAGATTCGGTTGGAAGATCTTGAAGCAGCTCCTGCCAAGTTAGATGACTTGAAAGCTGATGTTCAAGATCCTTTGGAAGAAGTTAACCTAGGAGATGAAGAAAATCCTAGGCCTGTATATATTAGTCAACTTTTGCCAGAGGACGTGAAGAGAAAGCTCATTGAGCTCTTGACCGAATTCAAGTCTTGTTTTGCCTGGAACTATGACGAGCTTCCAGGCCTATCCAGGGATTTGGTGGAACACAAGTTACCCATTCAAGCGGGTTTCAGGCCTTTTAAACAGCCACCAAGGAGGTTGTCCAATGAAGTCTACTTGCAAGTGAAAGAGGAGATCGAACGCCTCTTCAATGCTGGGTTTATACGAACAGCTAGGTATGTCACTTGGCTTTCTAATGTTGTACCAGTCCTCAAGAAGAATGGTAAGATCAGAGTATGCGTGGATTTCAGAAATCTGAATTTGGCTTCTCCAAAGGACGAGTATCCTATGCCAGTTGCAGATTTGTTGGTGGATGGGGCATCCGGTCATAAGGTTTTGTCCTTTATGGATGGCCATTCCGGTTATAACCAGATCTTCATCGATGAGGCCGATACGGCTAAGACCGCTTTTAGGTGCCCCGGAGCTTTGGGGACCTTTGAGTGGGTCGTAATGCCTTTCGGCCTAAAGAATGCAGGTGCTTCATTTCAGCGAGCAATGAATGCAATATTCCATGACTTTATCGGCCGGTTCATGGAGATATACATCGATGACATAGTGGTCAAGTCCCAAACGTATCAAGAACACTTGGAACATTTGAGGAGGTCGTTTTTGAGGATGCAACAATTCGATTTGAAGGTTAACCCCTTAAAGTGTACCTTCGGAGTGTCCGCAGGCAAGTTCCTAGGGTTCTTGGTTCACAATAGAGGGATCGAGGTCGACAAGAATAAAGCCAAGGCCATCATGGAGGCCAAACCTCCTACAACAAAGAATGAGCTGCAAAAGCTTTTGGGATCACTCAATTTCTTGAGAAGATTTATTTCAAATCTGGCAGGAAAGGTTCAGGTCTTTTCTCAACTCTTGAAATTAAAAGATCACGACACTTTTGTTTGGGAGGCCGAACATCAGAAGGCCTTCGATGAGATCAAAGGCTACATGGCAAACACTCCAGTCCTCATGCCTCCTATCAAGCACAAGCCTTTGAAACTCTACATTTCCGCTGCAGAAAGTTCCATTGGCTGCCTTTTAGCACAAGACAATGACCAAGGGAAAGAGCAAGCTGTGTATTATTTGAGTAGGCTGTTAACTCCTTGTGAAAGGAGGTATACTCCTATTGAAAAGTTATGTCTTGCTTTGTACTTTGCAGCAATAAAATTAAGGCACTACATGCTTCCTGTGGTGGTTTACATTATGAGTCAAACAGACCTTATTAAGTATTTACTTTCTCGGCCAATCATGCGAGGCCGAATAGGTAAATGGTCTTTGGCCTTGATGGAGTTCAGTTTTCGATATATCCCTCAAAAGGCTGTCAAAGGCCAGGCTTTGGCAGATTTTCTTGCTGATCATCCCTGCGTGGATATCGGCGAAGAATCTGATACAAGACTGAGCGCATTTGAAGTCTCACTCAAACCTTGGACACTTCTGTTTGATGATTCAAAAACTCAAATGGTCTCAGGCTGTGGAGTAATCATTATTTCTCCTCAAGGCCTGAGAACGGAGTTATCTTTTCAATTTGATTTTCCATGTACGAACAATCAAGCTGAGTACGAAGCGGTGATAATAGGCCTTGAGATCCTTAGGGATCTTGAGGCCAAAGAAGTAATAGTGATTGGAGATTCAAACCTTGTGGTTAATCATTTGGCGGGAACCTTTAAATGCTATAGTGAGGAGCTAGCGCCTTATTATATGGCAGCGATGCAGTTAATTCAAGACTTCGACAACGTAATCGTTAAACATGTCTCAAGAAGTATGAATACTGAAGCAAACAGTTTGGCTCAGGCCTCAACAGGCCTGAAGCTATCGCCAGAGACCCTTCACAAGACCATTATAGTCCAAAAAAGGCTACTCCCTTCTGTCAGGAGGAGGGGTTTAGGCCTAGAAGTATTTGCCTCAGACCTTCCAGTAGAAGAAGAAGAGGAGGGTAAGGAGGACTGGCGGGATCCTATTGTTGCTTACTTGAAGCGGCCTCATTTGGGGGCTAGCAGAAAGGTCAAGAGAAGAGCGACGAGCTATGTTCTTCTTGGAGATGAATTATACAAAAAAGGCCTTGAAGATGACCTGTTGCTGAGGTGTTTATGCCATACCGAGGCCATGAAGGTGATGGCAGAAGTCCACGAGGGAATTTGTGGAGCACATCAGTCCGGTATCAAGATGAGGTGGCTAATACGGAGGTATGGATACTATTGGCCTACTATCTTAGAGGATTGTATACGTTTTTCCAAGGGCTGTCAGCCTTGTCAAGCTCATGGCCCAGTACATCACACCCCTGCAACAGATTATCAGGCCGTAGTGAAGCCTTGGCCTTTTAGAGGCTGGGCTTTAGATATAATTGGGATGATTTACCCCCCTTCGTCAAAACACCATAGATTCATCTTGGTAGCTACAGATTATTTTACGAAATGGGCAGAGGCCATTCCGTTGAAGTCTGTGGATCAACAAGACGTGATCAAAGTTATGAAGGAGAGAATCATTCATAGGTTTGGGATACCGGAGCACTTTGTGGCAGACAGAGGTTCAGTTTTCTTTGGTGCACAGGTCCGGGCTTTCACGAGCCAGTTTAACATACAGCTCTCCCATTCAACTCCCTACTATGCACAGGGGAATGGCCAGGCCGAATCAACTAATAAGACCTTGATTGGAATTATTGAGAAGATGGTGGAAGAAAATCCAAGGGTTTGGCATGAACTCCTTTCTGATGCATTATGGGCTTATAGAACTTCAAAGAAGGAGGCCACGAATGTTACTCCTTACATGTTGGTTTATGGCCATGACCCCGTACTTCCTATGGAGGTGACGGTTAGATCGGCCAGAATCGCATACCAAAATGGCTTGAATCACGCTGATTATAGCCAAGCCATGCTAATGGAAATGGAAGACCTTGATGAGGTAAGGTTAGCAGCTTTGGACCATATGTTGGTCCAGAAGCGCCAAGTGGCCAAAGCTTATAATAGAAGAGTGAGAAGGAAAAGCTTCACAGAAGGAGATTTGGTATGGGAAGTTGTTCTTCCCTTGGGCACTCAGACCTCGAAATATGGGAAGTGGTCTCCGACGTGGGAAGGGCCCTATCAAATTTGCAAGGTGTTTGAAGGTAATGTTTATCTTTTAATGGATTTGGATGGTGGAATGCATAAACATACTATCAACGGAAAATTTTTAAAACATCATTATCCTACGATGTGGGAAATGAGAGATTTTAAAGAAGCATTGCCATCAAGCCATAGGAGATAAATAAAGGCCTGAATCTGTTTAGGCCACCAGTAAGGCCTGAGTCTGTTCAGGCCGTCAAAACGTTAAAAGTCATAAAGGCCTAAGGTTCAGGCCATGCAAACACCAAAAAGCCCTACGGACTAGAGTTCAGGGCTAAAGTTAAAAGTTCTACTTTATTACAAAGCCAAAAATGGCTTACAGTTCATCCAGAAGGCTTGATCGAAGGTTATCCCAGGAGTTAGCAAGGCCGTTGAGTTGGGCCTCCAACCTTTCTTTGGAGGTCTGAAGGCCTGGTTGGTTGGAAACCAAGGGTTGAAGCTTGATCTTGACGGCTTTGGAAGTAGCGAATAGCTCCTTCTGTTGGGTTTCCAGGTTTGATTGTTGAGTCACCAGTAGCACCAGGCTCTTCTCAGCCTTCTCTTGCTTGTTCTTCAGATCCTGGATTTGATCCTCCCAGTCCTGAATGTTCTTGGCAAGGGTGGTTTTCTGCTCCTCAATGGTACTGATCTGGGCCTTCAGGGATCCGTAGCCACCTACGCACCCATCCATTTCTTGGCGTAGGTCCCTGATCTCGATTAGGCTCGATTCGACCTTGGAAAGTTCAAGGGCTGCTCCGTCATATGACTTTTGCAAATCTGGGAAGTCTTTGTGAAAGTTTTGCAGGACTGATTCGGCAGCTTCACTGAAGACCTGAGCTCGGGCCAAAACGCTGAGAGCTTTCTTGAAGGAGGAAACTCTACCCGGATGAAGGGCCATCTTGATATCCATCTTGATCAAGGCCTTAAAGGTTTCTTTGGCCTCAGCAATCTCTTCGGTGGTTGGGGGCACCTGGGTAGAACTTGACCCATCTCCAGAAATGCCCGATAGGGATACTTGAACAAGGCTAGCAGCCGTTTTGAAGAAGTCCTCCATATCCTCATCAGCAGCCTCGTCAACCACTTCTTCTTTTTGGACAGGTGTTGGGTCAGGGTTGATTGGAGAAACTTTGGACTTCTCCGGAGTTTGAGATGACGCTTCATACTCAGGGTTGACTGGAGGACCTTCGGAGTTAGCCTGGATGGGTGACAAGTTCATAAGGAAAAAGCCTTACAAAGAGTTGAGAAGGTCAGGACCAAGTGATGGCGTGTTACCTCTAACGAAGCAGGGGACGAATCACTGGAGGCAATGGAGACACTTTTCTTCAGTTCTGCCTTTAGAACTTCATCTGCTTGTGGTTTTTTGGACGCGACCGTCTTGGTTTTCATCCTTTTTGTGTCTTTCTTTGGAGTTGATTCAGCTTGGTGGGCAGTTTCTTTTGATTCGGCCTAAGAGTTGGGAAAGACGCGAGTATGAGTATTCAGGCCTTAATGAAATTATGTTTAGGCCTTAATATGATACAAAGATACCTTGACAGAAATGTTAACCTGTTCAGGGGAGCCAGTCTTGGTGCTGCTTCGGGTTCTACCAGCAATGGCAGTGGTCTTTTCCTGCAATATTAAACGTTTAGGCCTAAATTACAATGTTTAGCAAGAAAAGGAGAGTGGATCAGATCATACAGTGGGGTGCTTCTTGTCAGCCAGCTTTTTGAGCCTTTTCTTCTGAGGATTCTCTGTTGGTTCAGGCTTGCTAACTTCTTGTGCACCTGAAATAGAGTTTGCAGGAGGAGTATATGGTAAAGGCCTGAACAGAAGCAGCAAATAGGGAAAAGAAAGTAAATTCTTTGGGCATACCTTTTCTTTTCAAACTGGCAGATGGAGAAGGAGCTTCGGAGCGAGAGGTTTTCTTTTTGATAGGATCACTATCCTTTACAACTATAGCTTCAGGGGTTATTTTTGCCAAAATCTCATCCAGGTCTTTGGCAAAATACCTGTCCACATAAGCTGCCCACCACTTCTCAAATCGAAGGGACTTTTCTGGACGTTCAGGGTAAGACCTTAGCTGAAAGGTGACCTCATCCTTTGCAAATTGGTTCCGAACGGCTTCTAGGGTCTTTTCTGGTACAATTACTCGGTCAATGAAGTCCTCATTACAAGATTTGTATGGAGGGATAGGGATGAGTTGCATAAGGCCGAATTGACGGGCGAATTGGGCAGCGTTGTAGTACTCTGTCCCGCATCTGTTGTTGGCTGAGGACATGCCCATGCCATATAACAAGTCTCTAGAAATGAGGAAACTAGCCCAAACGGCCTTGTGTTCGTCAAAATCCTCTCCGGGCTCACCAGCAGGGTTTTTCAGCCACAACGGTACGGTTTCTCTCTCAAAAGGCATGTAGCCCTTACCCAATGTGGTTAATTCACGATAGAAGTAAGTGAAGCAAGAGTTGAAGCTATGTTGTTGAAGTTCTTGGCCTGCATAGTGACGGCCGTAACAGGCATGGGTGGGATTCTTGTTCATTTTTGGGGCCAGTGTGGGGAAATACGACCAAAGCCAAAGTGTGACTATCCAAAGTGGTCCAGGGGCGAAAATGAAGCTATTGGTCAATAACTCCTGCATGCCACGGTATAAGTGTGCAAGGACTAAAGGGGCTAGGGCCAATTTCTGGCCCGAAGCCAAGGCCTTGGCAATGTCTGTGAACTCCTTAGTGATTCTATTTGAGGATACACAGAAAATGCACTTGTTTAACCAATAAATGAGGAGTGCCACGTGTTCTTCCTCAGTGACCTCGTTTCCTTCCTCACCGGCAAAATGTTTCAAAAAGTTAGAGTAGGCCAACTGGGCCGACTCGGGATAGGTGAATGATGGGGTTTTCTGTGAAAGGAAACAATCGGCCTTGACCCCATGGGGGCGGAGGCCAGTGAGAAAGGAAACATCTTGCATTGTGATGCCCATCATACCAATACGAAAATGAAAGGCGTTAGAAGGAACAGACCAGAATTGCGCAGCGGCCATGAATAGGGCTTTGTCCATGTCGATGAGGTAGCGGCTGAGCATGATGGCTTCATAAATCCCTACCTCCTTCCATAGCCCTTCTTTCGCGGCTGCTACTCGGTTGACCCATTGGACGTATTGTTTGTCCGGCCGATGCCAGAGCCGATTTGGGATGTCTCTGGGGTAGGCGGTCCAATCGGCAGCAATACAATCAAACGGTAGAGCTTCTTCTGCAAGGGGATAGAACGGGTAGAGAGATTCTGGGTAATCGCCGTTGAACGCAGGCCCGAGCGCCATTTTTACAGTGGAAGAACGAGGCTGGGTCCGATCGATTAGGATCTCGTTGTTGATAGAGATGTTTTCGACCCTGATGATTCGTTTGATCTCGTCGGTGTAAGAGGTTGGGCTCTTGGCCGGTTGCTTGGCCCTAAACGATGACATCGTTCAGTGCTTGGTAGGTTAACAATGGTGGCTAGGGTTTTGTTTCGGCTCTGGATGAGAGAGAGAGACGAGAGATGGAAAGAAAGGAGGATGAAGAGAGAGAAATACCAGCTTTTAGTAAGGTGACGCTGGCTTCGGTTTTTGAGAAGAGGGTTTAAAAGCTTGGGGATATGCACCGCCTCCCTTTTTTCTCTCCACTTTTTGAATTTTTGGCTCTATCTTAATGAAGGCTGCGCGTACATCAGTGGTAAGTTGGATTGGAAAGATACATTTTGGAAGCTTTTAGAGTTCCAAAGAAGAAAGGAGACCTCCTTTATGGATAATAACCCCACATGAAGATTTGTAATGATTGCAGCCGTTTTTAGGAGGGAAACATTAGGCCGCGTTTGGGCCTGATATAATTCTTAGTGTATCAAGATCTGCTTGGATGCCAAAAACTGTGTTCTTCCAAACGCCTTAATCTTAACAGAATCAAGGCGTAGGGGGGGCAATGTTTATACCCGTTTTTGGCACCGCGGATCGGGCCAATCGTGATTGAATTTTTAAATTAATTCCTTAATTAATTTAGGCCGAGATTGGGCATTTGTCTGGTGGTTAATTATTGGGCCATGGGTTTTTCCCATTTGGGCCCAAGAAGCACATAACCCATGTAAAGAGTTGCGGCCCAGATCTTTAAAAGGAGTGACCCACGGAAATTATGGCCCAGGGTATGTTACAGCCCACGGTCTGACCCGAGAGGAGGTATTGGTTTGACCCATGAAGCTAATCCACGGTTTTAGGCTCATAATTTGGTGCCGGATGGGTTGAGAGAACAAGGCCCATGAATGTAGGGAGATTAGTTGGGTTCTGGCAGTTGCTTTCCTCCACATTCAAAGGCCAATTGACTAAGTCAATTGGCCATGTGGCACATTTCGGCACAAAGGAAGGGAAGTTGGAAGATATTTTCATCAATACATGGGACACGTGTCAACATACAAGAGGTCTATTCCCCATGAATCCTTAACTGCCAGAAAAACAGCCCACTACCTTACATGCATGAAAAGTGGAACAATCATGGGACACATGGCAGCTTGTAGTGCAAAGCTGAATTCGGATTCAGGCCTGAATCAGCTTGTGACCAAGTCAATTGGCCATGTGTCAAGCTAGCATAAGAAAGGGAGATGGTGGGGAGTTATTGCCACATCACCCATGATTTACCAACTGCAAATAACTGCCCATGATTCAGCATGCACAAAAGGAGGGAGCATATGGGACACGTGGCAGCTTGTGGTGCAAGCAGAATTCGGATTCAGGCCTGAATCAGCTTGCTGTTTTGCCTATAAATACAAGTTCACAAGATGGAAAACGGGTCCAACACCAATCAAAGCTAACGCTTACAAACAAAGTCTTCCCAGCGAAGCAAGCTTTCCTACTTTCAGCAAAGTAGCATATCGAGTACCTTGTGCTCAAACCCCCATTCGAACTTACTTCATTAAGTAGTTTGGATTTTACTTTCCTTGTAATCAAACTTTATTATCCCGGTGTAATAAAGTTCACGTTCTTACGTTCCATTTCCTATACGACTAGGAAATATTAAGTCCACAACCGTGTGGCAAATCACGAACCTTCTTACGATCTTTAACCTTTGGGTCGTACACGATCGCTCTACGATAGAAGTCAAGATTCACGGGAATCTTCACAACAAGTTAGGCGCTACAAGTCTTGGCACGCCCGCGCACATCGCATTCACGCCTGCTGCCAAAAACGCGAGTTTTCAGGTTCACAGATGAAAACTCTCATCTAAGTTTTTTTTGAAATTGCAATGTCCCAGAGAGCAACTCCATTGAACTGCACCATTGTAGCCTAGTGGTAAATGGCTTACAGGTTCAAGGTTCGAGTAGTGTAAACAACGCCCCCGAGACCCTTGCCGTCCTGCGAAGCCCGATGTGAGACACTAGCCCTTGGTGATGCGGTAGAAACCTATGAGTGATTGGTCCCTCACAAAACTGCCGCGGGTCTGGAGTCCTTGTGTTCATGCCCAGAGGAGGTTGCCATAGCTAGTTGACCTCTCCTCCACCTATTTGAGTGGGGAAAAAAAACTTCCAACTGCTGTTTCTTGGTGTTATAATGACAATGTAAACTATTGTTTGAGCTTACTACAGTGCTAAAAAACTAGTAAAAATTAGCAATGAATCTGCACCGATTTAGTATCATTTTGGCACAATCTCGAATAGAAACATTGTATTAAACTCTCCTCATTTTTAAATACAAATCAAATGGCTTACAAAATGGGACAAGTTTGCCAGTCTGGCGTATGTCATATTCTTCAAATTTGGCACCAAGATATTATTGCCAAAATTTTGACATCAATTTAGCACAACATTGGAGAAAGGCCAGACTGTAATCAAGCTACTGACAATTGTATATTACCCCTTTCAACGATTAACCCAATATTGCAACTACTAGCATAGAAGAAGATCTGTTTACACGCACGGCTACATATATAACAAGTTGTCTCTGACCTTCGTCTCACAACCGCAAATAAACTTGTAGCTTTGTGCCCTGGCTTGAACTACTCAGGACCATTGCTCGCATGACTTTCGCGTACAAAGCAATGTGCAAGCCATATAGAACCTTCCCTGTTTCTTCTTCATGGTATTAGTTGCGGGTTCCCTTTTCTTATTAAGAGTTCTTCTTTACCTAGGAGAGCGATAGATGGGCTACCTCGCGCGTCTTAAATGGTTAATGGAATTTAAGCGTGTGCTAAGTGAGACTGGAGCTACCAGTCAAGATGCTGGTTAGCTTTGAAAACAAGAGTCCTGCATTTTTATCTGGGGAGTTTTTACTTGTTAGCAGCAGCAGCCTTTTCAAGGCTACTACTATTCACAAGAACAATACCGCGGATAAACTTCCAAACAAAATGCCTGATTTACCGAATCAACAAATTCAAGTAGGCCTTCAATATTGCTACAATCATCTTTTCCCCATTTGAACCCAACAGAGACCATTCGCAGTCTTATATCCGGATTTTACAGTATACCGGCCATTCTGAGTAAAATACCACACAAACTCCTCCTTCGATTGCTGGAAATTAAATTTATAGCCCAATTACCCCAATACAAAGACAAAAAACACCACGAATTAACATAGTAAATCGCTATCGATTATCATATCTATGTTTCAACACGAAGGTATCACCAAAAAGTTTTACATGTTCTCCAAAAAAGAGAGAGGAGGTTTTACAAGCACACCCACGAGAATGATAAAAAACACACACACCCGCAAGAAGAAATACCTACCTTGATACATATATGAACAATGCAGTCACCACAAACAAACATAAACTTTTGTTCAGGAATTGGATTTAGGCCGAACCTCAATGCCTTCAATAATGATACCACTTTTCCATCTACCTTGTTCGCCCGCCATCAACCCCATCACTACTTCACCACTATCTCCTTTACCAATGAAAAACTCTCCCAATTCAACCTCCATCCACTTGTCCAGTCTTTTTTGCGGAAGTCGTCTCGTTGATGCTCTCATCTCAGGACTAGATATGCCCCGTTTCAAATAAACAATGTTCATCTCTGTCTCGTGGATGATCGCATCTTCATCTCTATCTCCTCTTTCCCCAACAAAACTTACAAACGCGTCTAGTGGTAGATAATCAAACCCATTGTTACTTCTCCTCATTTGAAACACAAGGGACACTGCATAAGTGGTTGTTGGGGACAACAATTGAGCCTCTATTTTGCCTTCAATACAAAACCAACACACTTGCAAAAGATGGGCCACCTCCGAGAATCTGCTTATTCTAAAGACATGCATAAGACTTAAATGCACACAAAAAGAGGAATTAGGATCTTCGCATGTGGTGATCTCATTTGAGGAGAAAAAGAACCTACCAAAGTCGCATCATTGTGACCCAACCTGTTTATTTTGTAGTTCCCTATGTCTAAATCATCTATGCAAAATATCATGCTGGTCGAATTTAAGCCAAATTGTATTTGTCTCGAGAGGAATAGATAGTCAACTTTGAAATGAACCATCAAATTTCTAATCGCTTATTGATTTCTTAAGACCAAATATGATTTCTTGAGATTGACTATCAATGTACACAATAAATCGATTACTTGCATAAATGATTTACACATCGAGACTTTTAAAATCAAGGCTTTAGATCATCAAAAATTGGACCGCGGCGGGCCCCATTTCTCCTCACATGGGAATCACATGGGAGGGTTCTGGTTCCTAAAAGAGTAGAGGTGGGGGACCTTGATTGTGGTAAAGACACCCATTCCCAATTTTCTGGAGAACTTCCCTGTATGATTGCAAGCTCTCGGGCTCCTAGCATAAAACACTTTTTGGCACTAGCTTTATCTAAAGCGAAGCTCTGGAACAAGAGAAGCAAGACTCCTGAATTAATATTAGAGCTACTAAAAAAAAAAATTAAAGAAGATAGAGAAAATGACAAGAACTGTTGAAGCATAAGGTTAAAGTGCTGAAAAGCCACCCCAACTGGTGCCAAAATTTAGCAAAATTCAATTATTGTTTAGAAATCACTGTAGCATTATCACCTAAACTAATACTCCCTTAGTCCCTCCGTCCCATTTTCAACTTAAAATAAAAAAGCCACAGGGGTAGCTACTCACTTTTACGGAGTAAGGTTCCGTTCGACTAAAGTTCTTATTTTGAGTATTTATTTTTCGTTTTTCGTTTTACGAGACAGATCAATTCTCTAACAATACATTACATTTGATTCAAAAATACATCACCTTTCATTCAAAAGATAAGTACTTATTTCCATTAGCGGAACGGCGTATTTCTCACCAAAAAATAGTCCGCAAACTCCGGATATTGGTTTCTTGTTTATTAACTAGTATTATACCCGTCGATGAACAAGAAAATAAGAGAAAAGTGGGAATTTTTTTATCCTGTGTACATCGAACGGGCACAATGCGAGTGATTAAGTGCGCATGTGTATACACATCTACGTCTATACAAGACTGAGCATATAGAAATGGTGAAATCATGGTTACCAATTTGCCGCCGTCGAGGAGAATAGGACATTCGGCCAGGCGAGAGTAGAGTTGCTTCGTGGTGGAGGAAGGCACGGGGGATACCGACCTCGATAGGATCGCCGCGTTATCGGACGGCAGGAATCTGTCCCACACGGCGTCGGAATCGGCGACGGACTTGAACCCCTTGGAGATCGACGACGACCGGCACGCGTCCCGAGGAGATGTCAGAGAGAGAATGTCCGACACGATGCCTTCTGGCAACGCCGAGGAAAAATCCATCCCCTTTCTCTCTCCTTCCCCGCTCACTGTCTTGCGCTGACTTTATTCTCAGGCTGAGTTCTTCCAAACTTTAACTTATTCTTTCGTTTTGTTTGTTTTGTTATCTTTTCTGAATTTCTATAAGAAAGAATACTAAAAAGTACAAAATACTCTCGTACAAAAAATGTAACAAAAAATAAATAAAAAAAGTTTCAAAAAGTGCCGTCTTATTTGAATTTTTTTAACATCGATCCATATTTTTATGATTTTCCGATTCGTCTCATCGAGACGTCATCGAAACGAACGATTAATCTCTAAAATTACGTCGAAAAATTAAACAAAAAGTTATGAAATGTAAATAATACCCAAATAAATTCTAAACTTATAAGTTTAAAAGAATGCAGCCTGGCTAGTTTCCAAGCCTGAGAGTTTTTTTTTCCTCTTATTTAATTTTTTTTGTATTTATTAATTTTGCATCAAACTTTTATAAATTATTTATCATTTTGACAACAAAAATAAAAAAAGTAAAGAAATTACGACTTTCAACGCAAAAACTTGGCTAAAAATGCTAAAATTTGGATGTTTCTAAAAAAAAAATTTGGGTAAAAATAGTAGTTTTTTACTTTTTCTATTTCTCTTGTTGAAACGATCAACCAAACCAAACTAAATCGAGCCTTATGTCCCAATCAATTAGGATTGGCTACATGAATCATTTTTCTCCATTGAGCTATGTCAAGAGCCATTTGTTCACTCAAACCCATTAGACTCGTATCTTTGCGCACAATAATATCTAATGTCAATTTAAGTTTTTCTCTCCCCGTAGTGTTGCTACCTAAAACTGTCTTATCCGCTTTCTTAACTATTATATCTCCAGGTCTACGGTAGACATGTTTAAACCACCTTACCCTATTTTTCCTCAACTTCTCCTTTATAGGTGCTACACATACTATCTCAAGAATCGTTTCATTTCTAATTCTATCTTGTCTAGTATTACCATACATCCACCTCAACATTCTCATTTTCGCTACACTCATCTTGCTCACCTGTTGTTTTTTAATTGGCCAACATTCTGTCGAAACGCTCAACAATCCACAAAAAATTGACGCAAAACTAACAAACGTGAATAAAATTTGAGTAAAGACAGATTTTATTTTGGAAATGGATATCAAGTATTTGATTGAGCTGTATAATGCATATTCAGTTGAATTGAGTTGGTCAATTCCAATTTCCTACTGGTTGATTTGGTGAGGACGTGGCGCTGTGTGGTGGCGTGGAGGGTGTGTTTATTCGGGGTAAAAAAAAATATAACTTGAGAATTAAATAGTCTAGAGTAAGAATAAAATGATATACTTTTCAGATTTGAACCGGGTAACTTTGGGTAATTTGGCCCAATAACTGTGTAGCGTTTTTTTGAGACGTGAGATTTAGAGTTTGATTTCTATAGATTTGAGGTTCTCCTTCGGTGGAATAGGCCGATTTCCCGTCATCACCGTCCATATATAGGAACTACGAGCGGAGACATGCGCGTAAGAACGAAGTCTCAAAAGATTTTAAGTGGATCAGCTTGGCCTTCGTCATAATCAATTTGTCTGCTTACTTTAAATGTTACAAGTGTTTGCTTATTTGACTTTTAAATGAACCAAGTTCCCTTTTCTACCCCTTCCTTTTTATGAAATGAAAGAATTTTTCGAAAGGGTTAAAGGGTAAAAGATGGGAACTTTGGATTACAGAAAATCTGCAATTGAATATATTACTTTCAGATGTCATGATATTTGTGTTACGTTAATAATGTGAACGTCTTGAGGAGTTTGTTTTTTCTTCGCAAACGTCAAGATATTATGTGAACTTTAACAATATAAAAAAATATGACTATGTTGAGATCAACAAAATATCTATATTGTATAACAAAGCGATTCTCTTTAAAAATGTCTAGATATACTAATGAAAACTACATTTGCAGTTGTTCAATTTTTTCTGTTTAAATAAAAAATATGTGATTAAAAAAGAAATATTTATTGCTTTCATTATCATCTCTCTCTCTCTCTCTCTCTCTCTCTCTCTCTCTCTCCTTACTTTTTGATAACATTTGTTATTTATCTCTCTCCTCAACTTTTTTGTAACATTAATTAGTTATTACAATTTTCTCTACAATAGTATTTGATTAAAATAAAATTTACATATTAGAAATCACTCTCTCCTTACATTTCTAAAATACCTATCAATACATGTTTTTACTTATCCAAAATTCACAGCGTTCTCTTACTTTCTTTTCTGCACAACCTATCAACGCAAACAACATTTTCACATCCCAAATCTAAGATATATAGAAAATTGAATGATTATGGTTGGTTTGTCGATTGATTAATTTTATATTTCTTATAGGGCATGGGCTTTTGTGTGAATTTATTGTTGAGCAGGGAAAAAAATTTGGTTTCATTATCTATAAATACAGGAAAGTTGATGTGAATTATTTATTGGGAGTGCTTTTAGGCACGGGTAATCTATTAATGCTATGATATTTGATGTTGAGACACACTTGCTCTCTCGAAATGCCCCTTAGAACAGCAACGAAGATCGACTTAGGCTTTGTTTGAAACTTGGGAATGGAAGTTGAAAAGGATGAAAAATAATTAAGAAGAAAATGATCATAGGGAAAGTTAAAGAGAAATTGGAGGAAATATTGAGTTCGTGTTTGAAATTTTCTCCTCTCTTTCTTCTAACAACCAAACAAAAGGAAGAATTTTTTTAAAATTTTCCATCCTTTTCCTTTCCATCCCCAAGTTCCAAACAAAACCGTAGCTCGCCGAGGTTGGAAACCACTACCCCGTATCCAACAGTAAGATTTAGTCATCATGACGAGAAGAACATCACCAAACTTGCAAAAACCGTTGTTTAACAGTTTACCATACACTAAACTAGCCCTGACGAGGTTGTAGCTAGTTTCTTGGGACGGAGATGGTAGTTGGTGTCGTTGTACGGTAAGGTATGATTGCTGTGGTGATTGAGGTTCCGGACCACGGTCTTGACTGGTGTTTTTCGGCGGCTAGATTTAGGTGTGTGGGTCTGTTGTAGCTAGGTTTTTGTTTTTTTGATATTTTCGATTCTTCCTGTTTAATTTCTCCCCCATTGGGGGGGCTTCCCTCACCCCTACGTGGGTGTTTTGCTAGTCACTTGTTGTGTTGCGTTAATTGGAGATATGCTCCATCAATTTTGCACATTTGATTGTGTGAGGTCCTGAATGTTATGCATGGTGTTTAGGTCTCCTTTGTGGTTGCTATATCCCCTCTCTTGGGATGACTACCCGTTCTCTGTATTTTCTTTGTTATTACTTATTATCAATAAAGTATCCAATCATTTGAAAAAAAAAAATGGCCATCATATATGTTCATCAACAAGACGGTTTTACAAAGTCTAGCCTAGCGGGGACTCTTTAGTAGTCATAATTGTAAAAAATTGTAGAATGATAGAGATTGTTTTATTGATGGTCTTTCTGTAAATGATTTCTCCACAACAGTTAAAAATAAAGAAAATGAAGAAATAAACGTTTCAAAAAGATCGACAAACACTTTGGCTATGTTTGGTAACACTGTCACTTTTCTGTTTTCTGTTTTTTATTTGCTGAAATTAGTTTTTACTTTTTCTAAAAAAAAAGTGAAAGCAGAAAACATGTTTGTGTCAAATCAATATCTAAAACTAGTTTTTACTTTTTTAAAATGGTCTTTCTTGTAATTTCTCCACTAGTTTCCAAACTTTACTAGAGAGAGAGAAGCCCCAATTCCGAGAAACTGAGATGACGAATCATAAGGTCGAGAAACTCAATGTCAACATGGGCAGGGTGAGCATCTGAAGGGTTGCTTCACCAAAGGAGACTACACACCATCCTGGGCAATCACCAACTGCAACGTATTGTTACAATCGATGGAATTTGGTTTGATTCAATTCAGGCATTAAGGAAGGAAGGGGAGAGAGAGAGAATCTTCAATGGCCTGGGTTTGAGAGAGAGAGGAAGAGGAAATGAAAAAAGATCTCCAAGGAATTGTAGCGATGCAGTCTGTTTTTTGTTTCTGAAAATAGTGAAAGTTGAGTTTTGTTACTTCCTCAAATTGTGAAAATAGTGAAAGTGATTTTCAGAATTTGAAAGTGAAAGTAGTGCACCAAACAAACTTTCAATGTTAACTTTTGAAATTTCTGAAAATGAAAACAGAAAACAGAAAATAGAATGACTACCAAACATGACCTTTGTAAACCAATAATTACAAATCAATCTTACAACGAAAGTTGAAGCATAGAATTAATTGATCATGTATTCAAATATATGTACAAGTGTGTATGCTAAGTACAAAGAGTATATATTAACATAGTTGTAAAAATATAGTCACACATGCATGTATGTGATTATGCTTGTACAGACGAGTATTAACACAAATTTTTAGATGTGCGTGGGGCACGCGAGGGCATGTATATCTGTCCCTATTTACAACCATTCCTATGAGAATAAAGAAATAAGTTGAAATATATACATAGAATGCCGTCGATCGATCGCCCCAAACAAACATACCCTTTTTCATTTAGGAATCAGACTTTAGGCCGAAGCACAATGCCTTGTACACTGATGACACCTTTCCAGTTACCTTGTTCGACCTCCATCAA
>BPLS01017315.1:0-20680 GCA_019656275.1 Rhododendron kiyosumense
GTTCATAGGGGGTAAGTTGGTTGGTGGTTCAAATGAGATCATGAGCCCCCAAGTCAAGGGGGAGCAAGTGAAAATGGTAAAAAGGCATTATCCCGTCATATTTGTGTAGAATAACAAGGGGAAAAAAATACGAAGCTCCAATAATAACACAGTCCCAGGAACTATAGTAGATGTTTGCGTTTCAATCGTAGCGACTGGGAATATAGGCTTACATACCAAAGGAGGAGTTGTTTATGAGAACTTGTGTTATCTATGGCATACTTTCCTGTTGTTGCACTAAATAATATGGACCCGGGGGCTCTGCTGCCCGGATGGGCGCAGTAGCCTCTACCCAGGCCCAGAACGGCGCCGTATCATTTAAAAAAAAAGTTCAAACCACCAATTTGCAAGCCTATGGAGCAGAAACGTGATTACGAGAGTCCTAGAGACAAAATTTGATTATGTCTCTTTAGAATAATATGATCAAAATAATAAGATTTTCACACCCGTTCAAACGGATTAAAAATTAGAGCACTTAATTTTTTAACTATATTTTTTAATAAAAAAAATGGTCTCAAAAAATTAAGTGCTCCAATTTTTAATCCGTTTGAATGGGTGTGAAGATCTTATTATTTTTATCATATTATTCTAAAGAGACATAATCAAATTTTGTCTCTAGGGCTCTCATAATCACGTTTCTGCTCCATAGGATTGCAAATTGATTGTTTGAATTTTTTTTTAAAATGAAACGGCGCTGTTTCTGAGCCTGGGTAGGGGCTACTGCGCCCATCCGGGCAGCAGAGCCCCCGTGTCCAAATAATATGATGGTGTAGTATTTACTGTCTCTTTTACATTTGACGAAGATCGGGCATCGCGGCATGTGTTGAACATAGTATAATTCTTTGTAAAGGGTGAGTGTCCCAACACTTCTCATAAATCAGTATTACTGGAATTTTTCTAAACAGAAAATAGAACACCCAATTACGAAAATAGTATGCCCAGTTTAAAAAAGAAACAGAGGAATGGTTACACAAACGGTGCAGTACTCCACTTCCCCACAATTTTCTCGGTTCAAACTAGGACCGCCTACCAACATTCAAAAGCCCCATAACTCAAGGACGAGAGCACTTTGAGAAATGAGTTAGTTCCTTCTTGCAATATATCAGAAAACTAGCACACAACCCATGTAACAAGAACCTACACCTTCGTTGTAACTTCTCTGTAACATATCTGCCTGTATAATGCAACTCTTATGTTGCCCGTTCGTTTCCTAACAAGATAAGGTTTCCACATATCTCTGCAGTCGGGAAATCAGAATTAAAACAGATACATTGTTACCTAAATACCCTTGGTGCCTTCAAGTCCTCTCGCCTGCCGAGCAGACCAGTCTCTGTCTTTTGACTGCACAAACACTTTAGAGCAGCCACAAATTTTAGTTCAACTAGCAGCATTATACGATCTCTTCCACAAAGTTGCCTTTACTTACTGGCAACTTAACGAGAAGTTGAAAAAACATCAAAATCATGATAAAGCTGAAGGGGATCGTGTGTGCATGTGCGTGTGTCTTCAGGACAAAAGAAACAAGCAAAACGACTAAAAAAGAAAAGTTTCGGGACACCAAATTATTTCACTGCATAAAGCACCATACCTCATAACACTGGTAGTCCCCCGCATTCACTGTGAGAAAAGGGACGCTTCATGCCATGAAATACTGGCATTTGCGGCATCATTGATGCATAACATCCATATTAAAGAAGACCAGCGAACAGAATCACCATCTCTTGTTCACATAATGTTGGGGACAACTATATGACAGAAGCACTAAGAACTAGTATCTTGGACAGGATTATTATCTTCAAATTATTTTTACAAAATGAAGCTGAAAGCATTGTTTGATACTTGAATACATGGCTACTCTACTCTAGCTTCTAAGTTTGCATTCCTTTGCCAATTCTCTACTGCTCTCTTAACGGTGGCATTTGCCTCACGCATCTCTTCAGAAGAGAACTTGTGCTCACAATTCCCAAAGGTCCAGGCTGTAGTACGGCAATCACTGTTTCCATCTCCTGTTCTAGCTGCCTGTGAAACAAACAACAAAAGTTTTGCCAAAAGGAAAACATTTTATGCACTTATTATGAAAATTCATGCACAGAAATGAACTGATGTAACAAAGTCCAAGAAACCAAGGATCAGATATCTGACCCTAGTCCCCAACCAACTAAAACTAAGGTGAGATATGCCGTGTTAAGATCAGATATGGAATTTTTATAAAACGATGGCAAAAAAAGGTACCATTGTACAGAGCAGACTACAGGTAAGGATTCATATGTTAAGCTGATTCTAAGTACCCATCACTTGAGACCAAGTTATGATTATATATGAGTCAAGGTTCCTATAATGGAGAAGCAAACAAGTGCAATTCAGGAAGGTAGAATGACATGATGTTAAGTCCCTAGAGAACACAGATGAGGAATTGGGATGGTCTCAGTCAGGCCAAAAATTTGGAACTCGGAATGTTGTAGCGCCATATGTGAGAGGTGTTTGCTTCTTATGTCTCAAACTGTGGACCAAGAGTGCAGCAACATCATTTTCAAGATGAAAATAATTTAGTTTATTCACGAGCCTGTTTTACAGAAAGTAAACACAGGAGTACCCACAACACAGTAGTTCTACGCATGGCCCTTGCTTTGCAATCAAATAGAGAAGTTACATATTATGGCGGCAAATTGTCTTAACCGAGCTAAAAAGAACAGTGCAAAGTTTATTCATGACCCCCCCTCCCCACAACCCAAAACGAACAGACTGGTGTGGACTCGTGGATGTTGATTTTAGGCTTATGACCAATCTGTTATGAGATTGGCTTGGTCTAAAAACACTCGGTACAGTTCAACATAGGTATTCCCTCTCTTCACATATGGGACCCTAATTCGGCCTCCCCTGTTATTCCTGATCTCTTAATAGCGAAAAGCCAACTTAATTTGTTATGGGGAAAATAACGACTTTTCATTGTAGAAGAGTTTCTCTCTCTAGGCGATTTTGACGAAGTGCGTGTTCTTCAATTCGTGGATCACGTTTTCTGCCTCCGTCCGCTTCGATCTCTGGTTCTTCCTTTCCCTGGCCGTCATGGCTGGGGATCTCATTGTGGAATTCCCGGATCTTCTCGAGTCCAACCCTCCTCGTCTTATGGTTTCGGGCTCGTCGCCTTCTAGGGTTTCTCCGCAAATAGATATTATTGGAATGCTTGAGAAGGCGTCTTCCCCTAATTTCGACCACCTTACGGTTGTTGCTACTGATGGTCCTGCTGCGAAGCAAATTCAGGAACTCAATGCCGAGGTGCTAAAGTTGAAATGGCTCTTGGCCGAGCAGGAGAAGCTCTTGGTTTCGCCGCAACCCGCGGCTGCTTCTACTGGTACATCTCTTCCCATTGCTCCTGTTTTGGCCTCTTGGAAAGACAAAGTTGTTGTTAATACGTCTGCTCCACGCATGGATTTACAATTTTTTGCCCCTTCTGTTGTTAATGAGAAAATTGTGGTGCAGCCTCCTGAGGAGGTTGTAACTCTAGGTTTTGAGAAATGGAAGGATTGTGTGGTGGGTCATTTCATTGATAGGAAACTTTCGTTTAATGCTGTTAAGTCCATTGCTGAGAAGGTTTGGGCTAAATTTGGCCTTACTGATGTGCTTTCCAACGATGAGGGCTTCTTTTTCTTTCAATTTGATAAGGTTGGGGCATTTCGGGAGGTTATTGAAGCTGGTCCCTGGCATTTTTGGGGGCGGCTATTGGTTCTTAAGCAATGGCATCCCCATATGTGTCTTGAGAAGGATCACGTTCAGAAAATCCCCATTTGGGCCCAATTCTATAATGTTCCTTTGGATTTATGGACTGCTCAAGGGCTTAGTTATGTGGCTAGTGCTGTAGGCAAACCTCTTTATGCTGATCAAATGACTGAGCAGTGCCGCCGGCTTAACTATGCTAAGATCTGTGTAGAAGTTGATGTGGATTCTGTCCTCCCAGATAGCTTTGACCTGATTTTGGCCAATGGGGACAGTTTTACTATTAAGGTGTGGTATCCTTGGAAACCATTGAAGTGTACTAAATGTAAGGTTTTTGGTCATAGGACCTGTCAAGAGACAACTGGAGATGTCCCTAAGGCTGAACCTAAGCAACAAGTTTGGGTTGTCAAGGGTAGGAAGACTGTTTTGGAGCAAGTTGTTGCTCTGGAGGATCCTAATAAGTCTGTTTTGTCTGAGGTTTCTATTGTTCCTGATGAAGGTATTGTCTCTGTTGTTGAGCAAGCTGATACCATGGTTGTGGAGATTGATGTTGCAGCTATGCCTAGTGTCCCTGTGGTTAAATTTGTAGAGGGTAAGGCCCCAGGTTCTGTGGGTCTTAAGGCTAAAGGGGTGATTGTTTCAGGTGCAAACTCTTCTCAGAATATGTTCTCCGTGTTGCAGTCTACTCTGGATGAGGTTGGTACTGGAGGGGAAACTTCATCTCTACTTCCCTCTGAGGATGAATTTGCTGCTGGAATTATTAAGGGATTGGATCCTATTGAGGTTCCTGCTGTCCAAAAGGGTAGAGTAAGAAAGAAAAAACAATTTTATCAATGATTAAAATAGGAACTTGGAATATTCGCGGCCTGAATAATCCTCTAAAGCAAAAAGAGGTTAGATCTGTTATTTTTGCAAATAAGTTTAGTCTTATGGGTGTGGTTGAAACCAAGGTTCGAGATACCAATCTTCAATCCACCATGGCTCTTTGTTTTCCCAAGGATTGGAAAGCTGTTCATAACTACAACTCTGGTCCTGTTGCTCGGATTCTTTTGGGATGGGATAGTACTATTTTTCAAGTGGCTGTTGTTTTTCAATCCGATCAAATCATTGTTGTTGATGTGTTGGTTCTAGAGGATAAACGTAATTTCCTGCTTTCTGTGGTGTATGGTCATAATGGCATTGGGGATAGACGGCACCTTTGGGCTGATATGAGGGCTGTTTCTCAAAGTATTGGCTCTAGGGCTTGGTTACAGCTTGGGGATTTTAATGTGGTTAGAACGTCGGCTGAAAGGTTGGTTGGTTTTGACCTTCATGCCGCTGCTGAGTTGAATCAATGCCTTGTTGACATAGCTCAGGATGATATGCCTTCAAAGGGTTTTTGGTTTACGTGGTCTAATAAGAGAGGTGGTGGAGGTTCAAATAAAAGTAAACTTGATCGTGTCCTTGTTAATACTGATTGGCTGGATATGTTTCCCACAGCTGAGGCTTCTTTTTTAGCTCCAGGAGTCTCTGATCACTGTCTCATTTCTGTTACAATGGTTCCCCCTAATGGTAGGAGAAAATCTTTTAAGTTTTTTAATTTCTGGCTTCACCATCCAGAGTTTGGTCGGATTTTGACTACTTCTTGGAATGCATCTGTTGTGGGGTGGCCCATGTTTGTGCTCTCTGCCAAATTGAAAAGATTGAAAGGGGTCCTGAAACAACTCAACTTGACCTATTATTCTGACATTGGGAAGCGAGTGGTTGAGGCTAGGGACGAGATGACTCGTGTGCAAGAATGCTTGTTTTCCTCCCCTTCTGCTGATCTCTGTAACCAAGAAAAGGAATTGGTTTGTAAGTATATGACTTTACGGTCAGCTGAAGAGGCTTTTTTAAAGCAAAGGTCCAGGATCAAGTGGCTGGCCTTGGGGGACAACAACTCTAAATTTTTTCATCAGAAGTTGTGTGTTCATCGAGCTAGGAATACTATCTTAAGTTTGCAATCTGTTGGGGGGTCCTTACTTGATGATCCTGTGTCAATTCGTTCTGAGATCCTAAGTTACTATGAGGGGCTTCTTGGTACTTCCTTTGATGCTAGAGTGGATGCCAAGGATTTATTACACCAAGCTATTCCTGTTCAACTTTCAACAACTCAGGCAGCTGCCTTAATTTCCCCTGTTTCTGCTGCTGAGATTAAGAGAGCTCTTTGGGGAATTGATGGGGATAAGGCCCCTGGGCCAGATGGATACAACTCTTTCTTTTTCCAAAAGAATTGGGCTGTAGTTGGTCAGGAGTTTACTGCTGCAGTGGAGTCTTTCTTTGTTCATGGTTGTTTGCTTCAAGAATGGAATGCTACAGCTATTTCTCTTGTGCCTAAAGTGAGTTCCCCTTCCACCATTAGAGATTACAGACCTATTTCTTGCTGCAATGTAGTTTATAAATGCATTACCAAGGTTCTCTCTAATCGGTTACAGCCTATTCTGCCTTGTTTGATTAACCAATCTCAGTCTGCCTTTATTAAAGGTCGATCTATTGTTGACAATGTTCTGTTAATGCAAGAATTGGTTAGGGGTTACCATCGCGACGGTGGTGAACCTAGATGTGCTATTAAGATTGATCTTATGAAGGCCTACGACTCTGTGGATTGGATGTTCTTGTTTGATACTATGCTCGTCATGGGTTTCCCTACTAAGTTCATTTTTTGGGTCAAGAAATGTGTTAGTTCTGCCAAGTATTCAGTAGTGATCAATGGCTCGTTGGAAGGTTACTTTCAAGGGCAGCGGGGGTTGAGGCAAGGGGACCCTATTTCTCCATACTTATTCCTTTTGGTTATGGAAGCTTTTTCTGCCCTCTTGCAATACAAAATAGGTTTGGGACAGTTCAGCTTTCATCCCAAATGCAGAGGTATTAATCTGACTCATCTAGTCTTTGCAGATGACCTATTCATATTGTGTGGAGCTTCTAGTGATTCATTTTCTCTCATCAACCAGTTGCCTCATGATTTTCATTTGTTTTCTCGTCTCAAACCTAATATGCAGAAGAGTTCTGTGTTTTTTTCTGGGGTTTCAGAGAGTGTTCAAAGGGTTTTATGCAATATCCTTCCTATTCCTGTGGCTTCTCTTCCTGTTAAATACCTTGGGGTTCCCCTTATTTCTACCAGATTAAGGGCTGCAGATTGTGTAGTTTTGAAGGAGAAAATTCTGAGACGCATTCATGGGTGGTCTAATAAAGATTTGTCTTATGGAGGCAGGGCTCAATTGATTCAATCTGTGTTGTTTAGTGTTCAAGTGTATTGGAGTTCTATCTTTATCATTCCTGGCAAAGTTATTAAGGAGATTGAGCAAACCTTAATGGCTTTCTTATGGTCTGGCTTTGAACTTAAGTCCTCTTCTGCCAAAATCAAATGGGATTTTGTGTGCAGTCCAAAAGTTGAAGGTGGCTTGGGGTTTAGAAGGATAAAGGAGTGGAATAAGGCTGCCATGCTAAGGCATTTGTGGGCTCTATGCAAAAAAGCTGATCTTCTTTGGGTAATGGGTCCACACCTATATTATAAAAGGTCAATGTTTATGGTCTATGGATATCCCTATTGATGCTTCTTGGACTATTAGGAAAGTGCTTGGCCTTAGAAGCATTGGACAGCCTTTAATTCAATATAAGGTTGGCAATGGTCACGGTACCTTCTTGTGGCTTGACAATTGGCACCCTCTTGGCCCTTTATTCAATCGATTTGGAGAGAGTGTTGTCTTTAACCTTGGCAGATCATTACATTCAAAGGTGTCTTCTATTGTTCATAATGGGGATTGGAAATGGCCACGACAAAGGAATAGGGTCACTCAAACTATCATGTCTCAAACTCCTCCTAATTTCAAGCCAGTTTGTGGAGAGGAGGATTCGGTTGTTTGGCTCCCTCACCCGCCTGGGTATTCTGTCCACTCGGCTTGGGAAGCTATTCGAACTAAACTTCCTATTCAACAGTGGACTAAGATTGTTTGGTTTAGTAGGAACGTTCCTCGTTGGGCTTTTATTTTATGGTTAGCAATCCAGCATAAACTGAGTACAAAAGATAGGCTGTTTAGTTGGGGCATGAATGTTGCTGTGGACTGTGTTTTCTGTGCTACTGGATTGGAATCTCATCACCATCTTTTTTTCCAATGCCCTGTGTCTTGTTCTGTGTGGCATTCTGTTTGGTGTAAGTCTTCTAATCGTCCAGCGCCCCATTTGTTAACTGATGTGATTGCTTGGTATGTTCAACATGTTCACAATAATAGCTTCCGAAGTGTGATTTTGAAGACTGCTCTAGCTGCTACCGTATACAGTTTGTGGTTGGAATGGAATAAAAGAGTTTTTCAACACCAAGCCCTCCCTCAAGACAGGTTGCTTCTCCACATTATCAATTCTATCAGGGATTCTCTTAGCTCTAAGAGGGGGGTGAAGCCTACTCAGGAAAACAAGGTTTTATGTGATAGTTGGCAGCTTTCCGGAAAAATTTTTGGCCTAGCTAGATGAATAGTTTTGTTTGGCTTTGTCCTTGCTGTATAGATATAGTTTAGTGATTTAGTGCATAGTGTGATTCTTTGTAATAGGCAGTGTATAGCAGGGGTATGCCCCTAAGAGGTTGTAATGTGTTTCGTGCTTTTATGGAATGAGTGCTTATCCAAAAAAAAAAAACTTAATTTGTTAAAGTAATTACCCAATCTCAAAGTATATACCAAGAAGAAATCAACAAATAGCAACATTTGTTATGTACTCTGCAGAAATATATACTCAAAGGTCGTAACAATCAAATTACGTCAGCTGAGACTTGAAAGCCTTTACATATGAGAGACCAAGGTCAACAACTCCTTCAAGCTATACTTGAAGTCTTGAACATGGTCAAGAACTACAAGCCGTATATTTACGCCATACCTGTCCAAAATATCGTCAGAACTATGCAAGTACCTAACACATAAAATTTCAAACACTTCAACAGGCAAAAGACGTAAAAACATCAACCCAAAAAAAATCTGATATTGGTATTACTGCTACACGGCGCCCCCATGAAAACTATTATTCTTAATACATAGTGGTCCGGGTGACAGTACGATGCGTAACAGAACAGCCAATTTGCGTTTGTTCCCAGATAGATTACATGAGAAAGGATGATAAATGGAGAGATTCTTCCCAACAGTATACAAATTCCAAGCCCCTAACTATAACAACACCCAAAACAGAATAATTTCTCCTCAGGCAGAGATCGCTTCCTAAGACTTACAAGAGCATATCAATAAACGAAGTTTTCAAAGACTTATTACATGGGTAGATTGATAATGCGAAACACTCTTGAGAGAGCAAATTCAATCACAAACCCTAAGAGTGAATGAAAGGCAAACAAAAATGGTTTCGAAAGCGTGTATTAGGAGGAGTACCTGAAGAGCCTGGAGAAGGGTAACGAATTGCCGAGCCTCGTAAAGGATACCGCCATTCCGCCGGGATGATTACTACTGTTTTCCGATTTGGGGAAGCCGTTAATATAATGGACAGTTTGGCTTTGAAAGAACAGAAATAACCCCTGAAAGACTTTTATTTGCAAATAATTAGTAAGTATTTATTTTTCCAATTAAAGATAATAAATTGTGAGAAAATGACTTGTCTCGTACAATAAAATAAAAATAGTACTTAAACAAAATATGATCTTTTAACAGCAATAACCCCAGTTGGTATCAAAGTAATTTCATTAAATTTATCTTTTATTTGTTATAGTGTTAAAAAGTTAAAAAAAATATGTAAATGTCATTGCATTAATGCCTCTAGAGCACCGATATGTGATTCTCCCAAAAAAAAAATTCACCTCATATTTGTGTGATTCTCATTTCTCGCCACAAAATGTATAGAATTAATACTCCCTCCATCCCAAATTAATTGTCCGGTCCGCAAAACGGAGTGTTAAAAATAATACAATTTTTGCAAGAAAAAATCAAAAAAATTTCAACAATTTACTAGATATCAATGAGTATTTTTAATTTGTGAAAAAAGTTTGAATTTTTTCTTGAAAAAATTGTATTATTTTTAACACTCCGTTTTGCGGATCGGACAATCAATTTGGGACGGAGGTAGTACAAATGTGATGCCCCAGATGCACTTGATAATTTTTCGGTACAATTATTGTTCTTTTTCTTTGAAGGATGAGAGAGGATGACTTTTTGAAATCAGAAAACCTATCAGTACCGACGAGAAACGTAGGAAAATCGTACCTATGGCCGCGCCGGGCCGTCTCCGGCCACCGGACGGCCGATTTGAACCGTCCAAAAATTCTAAAAAAAAAACGAGGAGGTCTATGCGGGAATCAACAGCATCCGATGTGTGTAGAGTGCTTGATTTAAACATCATTTTTTTGTGTATGTATACCTTTTTTTCGTGTATGTATATATACACACAAAAAAAAACTCCAGTGTTTAGATCAAGCACCCTACACACATCAGATATCATTGATTTCCGTGAGAAACCCTTGTTTTTTTTTTTTTTAAATTTTTGGACGGCTCAAATCGGCCGTCTAGTGGCCGGAGACGGCCCGGCGCGGCCGTCAGTACGATTTCCCTACGTTTCTCGTCGGTACTTATAGCAGCTCTCTTTTGAAAAGGGCTTTTTTGTACATTTTATTTTTTAATTGGCGAAAGTTAGTAGAATTAGAATAACGCATTCCGATCAACAAAAAGAATAACATGTTGCAAAAGGAGTTGAACTAATATTCTCCTTTCTCTTAGTCGTTAGGCCAGATTTAACGACTTCGGAGGTTTTTTTTTTTTTTTTTAAATTTTCCTTAGTCACGATAAACCTTCAAATAACGAGAAGGAAACCAAACACATTTTTTTGCTAAACAAATCCAGTTTTGCGAAGATAGAGAGGAAGCAAAGCTGCAAAGTATTGCTCTTTCTTCTTCCCTTCCCCGGAATCCCCACGTTCCTTACTACATACAGAGGAGGAAAAGAAGGATTCAAGTCTAAATTGTGACCGTTGAAAAGGGAATTGAAGAAAAAGGTTGTCGTCGGGGAGAGAGGTGGGTTTTTACAGTGAGAATTCCCTACGGATACCGGCTCAATCCTTCCTTCTAATTCCATCTAAACTGGGAGGCAGATAGCTGCTCTGTCAAGCCAGCCACAACATCCATCATCATCCCACCCCGCCTCTACAAGCGCGGAGGAGGAGAAGACAGACATCCATCAACAGCCCATCCCGCCCCAACGAGCGGGAGGAGGAGAAGACGGGGAAAACCCTCTTTTCCCCTAACAACCAGGCAGATCTGACTCACGGACGCACACCTTTCTTTAGCCAAGCCCGCTGGCCCCCTGCCTCGCATCAGCAATGGAACGCACCCAGAAACGGCGAGCCCGTAGCGCCCAACTCACGCAGGGTCAACCCACTGTTGGGTCCCACCCTCTTTGGTCCCCTTCGACAACCTTGTTGCCCCAAGCTTTGGTGACAGGCTCGCGCTACCGAGCCCAGCAGATGGCTTGTGTTGGACTGTGGAATATAAATGGAGCAGATGTTCTGTCAATAGCCGATGTGGGATAACTGGGAATGGACTCTTCTTTTGGTGTGCTCGCTGTTGGTACTATACCTAGTTTCAGCCGTCACGAGCCCATTTTGAACTCATTTTGATGATCAGAACTATACAATTCACATGTTTGCTTTGGAGATCATCTATGCAAAGGCAGCAGAATAAATGGATATTCTGGGTAGATCATTGAAACATATAATTATTTCAACAATAACTAGCGGTTTAAGTATTGAATTATATTTAGCATTCTTTTTGTATTTCATGACGCTACCAATGTCCATTTTTGCACTTACTTCTTAGCTTTTTCAAATGGACTTTTCTATACATTTTTATTTTTGATGGGCGAAAATTAATAACATCTTCCGATTGAAAAAAAAAAAAAAAAACCTCAACACCTTGCAAGACGAGTTAAACCCATAATCTCCTTTCTACTGGTATCTAAGTGTACACCTAATGTCATTAGGCCAAATTTGATGAATTTGGCATATTTTTTATTTTCCAATGACAAACCCACAAATAAAGAAAAGAAGGAAACATAACAAATTTATTTTCCGACTCCGGCGTTTTTGGTTCCTTTCGGCTTTTTGGTTTTTTCTGTTGTTTTTTTGTTTTTTGTTTGTACTTTGGACCGTTAGTGTCCTTTTATTAATATATACTATGTTTCTGTTTTGATTAAAAAAAAAAAAAGAGAGGAAGCAAACTAATTTCTCTTTCTTCCCTTCCACATAATCCCAAATCAAAAGTACTACAGTGGAGGAAAATTGAAGAAAAAGGATGTCGTCGGGGGAGAGATGTGGGTTTTTACAATGGGAATCCCTACGGGTACTGGCTCAATCCATCCTTCTAATCCCATATAAACCGGGAGGCAGAACAGCTGCTCTGTCAAGCCAGCCAACAACATCCTTCATCAACCCCACCCCGCCCCAAGGAGCGGAAGAGGAGAGATGGGATAAACCCAAACGACCAGTGGAACTTCTTCAAGACCACTAATCTAACCAGCAGCTCCGACACACGGACGCACCTTATTTGCCAAGCCCGCTGGCCCCCCGCCTTCCTCGGCAATGGAACGCACCCAGACCTGGCGAGCCCGTAGCGCCCGATTCACGCAGGGTAAACCACTATTGGGTCCCACTCTCTTGGGTCTCTCCGACAACCTTATTGCCCCAAGCTTTGGTCACAGGCTCGCGCAACCAAGCCCAGGGACAAGTCTGCGTTGGACAGTGGGACATAAATGGAGCAGATGTTTTGTCAGTAGCCGATGTGGGATCAGGGCCGGCCCAACCCCAAGGCCCACGAGGCCTGGGCCTTGGGCATCCCAAAAAGCCCAAATTTTAGGGGCACTCCATTAATTTTACTATTTGGGCTTGAGTACAAGTCTTTTTGGGCTCAAAAGGAAGAAAAAAATGGTCCATTCTAAATTAAAACAACCGGCAGCCCACACAAATCAAATGAGGCCCAAAAAAGCACACGGTGGCATTTTTGCAAATAAGTGATCCCAATGGTCCATTTAATTAAAACATTTCTCAGCTTTTTCACCTCTCACTTTTACGTTTTGTCCAACAGAGTCACAGAGAACCAAAAAAAAAAACAAAGAACAGAAGAAAGAAGAACATTTGAAATTTCGAAACCCAAAATCGGCGATTTGGCATCCAGTTGATTCCCACCGTCCCACGATTCCCCGGACCCCCACGGTCCCACGATTCCCACCGTCCCACCTATTGTCGGGCTGTCGGCTTAGTGACAGGTCTCTCTCTCTCTCTCTCTCTCTCTCTCTCTCTCTCTCTCTCTTAAATATGCACACGGAGAGTGGGTGCCAAAGGCCCAGAGATGAAGGGCTGAAGCCTGAAGGGGAGGCCCAATTCCCAAATGTCCAATACCTTGGAGGAGGAAAGTTGACTGGTTGAGATTAGGGGTTTTAAAATTAATTTGTTTGTGCTTTTGAAAAAATTTACACCGCAAAATCAGGACGGCAGGACCACATAAAGCAGGACCACATAAGTTTAAGCATTTAAGCCGTATATTCTTGGGCCTCTCGCCATGTTCTTCAAAAGTTCGGCTTTTTTTAATTTTTTAGGCAGGACCACATAAAATTTGTTAGGGCTTTTTTAATATTGCTTATGAGAAATGAGACTTTCTTTAATTAATAATTTTATAGGCTTTTTTTTATTTCTAAGTTCAATTGAGTAGTGATAGTGATATTAGGGCTTTTTTTTATTCTCCACTTGATTTATGTTTAAATTTATTGGAAATTGAAATGCAGGACCAGTATATACTAGTATATTACACATTGCGGAGTCTTAGAGTATCTCTCTCCCATTCGTTTGTGACTTGCGAGGCTTTAAAACGGTAAGTATTCTCTTCTTTTGCAGAGCCCTGGCTGGTGGTGCTTAGATTTGTACATATATTGTTAAATGCAGAGCCCTGGCTGGTGGTGCTTAGATTTGTGTTGTTAAATGCAGAGCCCTGGCTGGTGGTGCTTAGATTTGTGCTGATTTAGTTGACATTAGTTGGTGTGCTTAAATATAAAAATATCTAATTTATCTGATTATCGGTTAGTGCATCATTAATAATAATGTTATAAGCCTCTTTTTTTTTTTTTAATTCTTACTTAGGTGCATCATGCCTAAACGTCAACTGTCTGGTCATCAGAAAAGAATAAAGAAGCAAAAGACAGAAGCATTAATAAATTCTCAAAAAGGGGCTATTAAAAAGTTCTTTTCAAGCAACGAAAATGTACAAAGCTCAGTCGAAGAACATGAAAATTTGGTGATTGATGTCGCTGAAAACTTGGTGAATGAAGAACAAGTAGAAGAAGAATGTGAGGATTTGGGGGGTGAGGAAGCCTATCAATGTGTCAATGAGAGTTGTAATGAAAGTTCGAAGGATGTCAATCAAAATGAAGCCTTGAATGTTGAATGTGCTCTTGTGAACATTGATGATCCATGTAATTGGGATAACATGGATCAAAAATTAAGGGACTTATTGGTTGAAAGAGGTCCCGTAAGAAGAAATGGTGATGCTACCTTTCCTAAGGATGATAATGAGAAGAGTAGACATTTCTCTTCTGTGCACTATATTCGTCATTTATCCAATGGAGAGAAACATGATAGAAAATGGCTAGTATACTCAGAGGCTTTGAATAAAGTATTTTGCTTTTGTTGCAAATTATTCAAGAATGAAGGAAACAAGACTCAATTGGCCAATGATGGATTTCAAGACTGGAAGAATATTGGTGATAGGCTTAAAAGTCATGAAACTAATTGGGAGCACCTCACGTGCATGAACAAATGGATTGAGTTGGAGAGAAGATTTCAGAAGAATCAAACAATTGACAAAAATGTTCAAGAACGAGTCATTAAAGAGAGGGAACATTGGAGAGGGGTATTACTGAGAGAAATTGCTCTTGTGGAAGCACTTGCACAGAATAATCTACCGTTTCGTGGAGAAAATGAGAAGATTTACCAAAGGAATAATGGGAATTTTTTATGTTTTATTCAAATGATGGGAAAATTTGATCTAGTAATGCAAGAACACTTGAGGCGAATTGAAAAGGGTGAGATTCATAACCATTATCTTAGTCACAAAATTCAGAACGAGTTGATACAGATGTTAGCGACAGAAGTGAAGAGTAAAATTGTTGCAACAATCAAGAAAGCTAAATATTATTCAGTTATACTTGATTGTACCCCGGATGTAAGTCATGAAGAACAAATGTCCCTTGTCGTACGATGTGTGGATATTTCAACAAGTCCAATAGAGGTGAAGGTGAGTGAGTTCTTTTTAGAATTTTTGAAGGTGGATGACACAACGGGATTGGGACTATTTTGTGCACTTCAAGAAGTATTAGTTAGCCTTCAGCTTGATATTGGTGACTTAAGAGGACAAGGTTATGATAATGGCTCTAACATGAAAGGGAAAAATAAGGGTGTGCAAACAAGGGTACTTGAAGTAAATCCAAGAGCTTTCTATACGCCATGTGGTTGCCATAGTCTCAATCTTGTTCTTTGTGATATGGCTAACTCTTGTTCTAAAGCAAAAACATTTTTCGGAGTGGTACAACGTCTATATGTGTTGTTTTCCTCTTCAATCCAACGGTGGGCAATTTTAAAAGACAATTTGAAAGATGTGAAGGGTCTCACGCTTAAGACATTGTCACAAACACGTTGGGAAAGTCGCATTGAAAGTATCAAGCCAATAAGATACCATCCCTCACAACTAAGAGATGCTTTGGTAGACTTGGCGAACGACACGACGACAGAGTCGATAGCACAAAGTGAAGCTAAATCCCTTGCAAAGAACGAACTTGAGAATTTTGAGTTCTTGTTTGCCATGGCTATTTGGTACAAGTTGTTGTTTGCTGTTAACATTGTGAGTAAGTTTCTTCAAAGTGAAGACATGTGCATATACCTTGCTATCGAGAAGTTAAAAGGCTTGATTGATTATTTTGAGAACTACAGAAAAGTTGGTTTTGCGGAGGCAATGGTTGATGCTACCGAAATGGCGAATGAAATGGGAATTGAACCTAAGTTTGTTGAAAAGCGCATCATTCAAAGAAAGAAGCAATTTGATGAAGATGTTACGGACGAGGTGACACACTCTGTTGAAGAATCAATGAGAGTGAATTACTTCTTGGTAATTGTGGATAAAGCTCTTTCTTCTTTCAAAGATAGGTTCCAACAATTTGAAGTGTATGAGAAGAATTTTGGTTTCTTGTTTGATTTGGAAAAGGCGAGTTCGAGTGATGAATGCTTGAAAAATTGTTGTACCAACCTTGAAGAAGTTTTAAAGCATGACGGGGTTTCTGATATTGATGGGAGAGATTTGTTTGTGGAGTTGAAATGCTTGAAACAAGTATTGTCAAGAGGAGTGCAGAAACCAATTGAAGTGCTCAATTATATCAAACTTATGGCGGACTCTTTTCCAAATGCATGGAATGCGTATAGAGTGCTTTTGACTATACCGGTTAGTGTTGCCTCGGGAGAAAGAAGTTTTTCAAAGTTGAAGTTGATCAAAAATTACCTTCGATCAACCATGTCACAAGAAAGACTAAATGGGTTAGCTATGTTATCAATTGAAAATGACTTGGTGAAAGAGGTGGATTATACAAATTTAATTGATAGTTTTGCTTCTAAAAATGCAAGACGTGTAATATTCAAGTGACACTCATGCGTTCTTGAGATAATATGTATTTATCTATTTGGAGGCTTTGTATTTTGTGTTCTTATATAATAATTAGTAGAACTTTATATTGGTTGACTTTCTTGTATTGTGATTGTTGCGGTAAAAATTGTTAAATATTAAATCTTTAAGGGCACATTTTTTTTTATTGGCCTTGGGCACCTAAAACCTTTGGGCCGGCCCTGTGTGGGATAACAGGGAATGGACTCTTCTTTGGTGTGCTCGCTATCGGTACGAACTAGTTCCGGCCGGCATGGGCCCGTTTCGA
Organism: Rhododendron kiyosumense; assembly: GCA_019656275.1. Taxonomy (NCBI): domain Eukaryota; kingdom Viridiplantae; phylum Streptophyta; class Magnoliopsida; order Ericales; family Ericaceae; genus Rhododendron; species Rhododendron kiyosumense. The sequence continues at coordinate 16,710 of BPLS01017315.1, forward strand.
ACTCATGTTGATGATCGGAACTATTCAACTCACAGGCTTGCGTTGGAGATCATTTATGCAAGGCAGCAGAGCGAATAAATATTCGGTACATAGAACATCAAAGCATCATTATTTTAGCAGTAACTAGCGGTTTAAGTATTGAATTATATTTAGCATTCTGTTTCTATTTCGCAATGCTACCGATGTCCGATTTTGCACTTGCTTGATCTTCACGATGCTTACTAAGTGAACAATTTCGATCATTGAATTGGTCTCGAAAAGGACCATAATGACCAAATTGGATCGTAGCACACCAAGGACGAGCCCATCCCCAAGAATTGAACTAAGAAATTCAAAAATAGACCTGTTTTCCAATCCATATTGATTGTCGTGTACAAATTGGTAGTGGGAATTGCAGATGTCTGACTAACAGCTTCGTGGGTTCAGCTTTTCAAGTTTCACAATTTAGCTTGGAAAACATCTCCACTAACACATTTCTCAAAGAGTTGTTCTAGTTTTTTATTTTTCTCTTTGATGTAGATTTATGTTATTTTGCTCTTTTTTTGTTTTTTAATTCGAAAATGTTAAAGATAAAGAAAACTTATCTCAAAAGTATTCTGAAAAGAGCAACTAGTGGTTGAGATTCATTTTAATGTGTGGGATCCAATCATCAAAGTGAATCTCAACAACTGATTTTTTTTTCTGAACACTTTCTGTATAAGTTTTCTTTGTACCTAGCATTACTCTTATCAATAATAGTGTGTTGCGAAAATTAGTATGTTTGATCATTCCAGCATTGTCAATAACTAGCATTGCCCTATCTATTGCATTTTGAGATCTTGTGTTCTTCGTATTTTCTGCTTTCAATATTTTTCGTGAAATTGAGAGAGAAAGAGAAAAGTTAATTGTTCCCACATTGGACATATTAAAACTATTTAAGGTGCCGTTCCACTTTTAGAAAAAAAGAAGTTTAAGAAAAAGAAGGTAATTTCAAGGTCAAAAATTATGTATTTACGCAAATAATTTTCCTACTAATATGGATCTTATTTGATAGATCTCTTTGAGGTTTTTTAAACGGTGCAAAAAAATTGAAAAATTATTTTTCATTTTCGTTATATTTGAGTTTGAAATTATCTTTTTTTGAAAAGAAGATTTTGGGAGAAAGCGGAACAGAGCCTAAGTTGTTTACAAAGCGTGAACATAACAACCTACTATTGTCCAGGCTTGGTGGTGCGAGCCCGTAACTCAAGCCACATACTACACACCGTCGGGGGCACAGACGAAGAATCTGTTGCTTGAAGCTAAGGCTCGACTCAAACCACAAAAGGTCGGCTTTCCAAAAAAAACCCACAAAAGGTCACGCAGGCCCGAGCGGGTTCTCGGTTGGCTACCTGTGAAAAGCCTTATAAATGAGATTTATAGCCCATTATGCAATTCATAATGAGTCCTTGAGAGGCCTGCTTCTGCAATTCATTCGGGCCCGATAGCCGGTCGGTGTCCGGCCCAATTTTTTCCTCTGCCCATCCTTTCCCTGTCTTTTTTTTTTTGTTGGGTTGATATTTGCTTCATTAATGAATTGTCTGTGCCTACGGCACTACCCACCCTAATTGGAAGGAAATTATTTTCAATCTTATACGGTGGATCTTTGGTGTAGAACATGTGGAGACTCAATTCCATGATCAGTTGTCAGTTGGACCGGATGAAGTCTCGGAAGCCCAAACGATGTTTAATTTTAGATTATTCGATTTGGCAAAACTCGGACAAACTCGGAATAGGCCCAAAGCTGACTTATTTTTGCACTCTGATCAATACTCACCACACTAAGGTCGTGATGCATGGTGGATTTCGGCCCGATTCATTCGTTTAGCCATTCAATTTGATATTTTTGCCGTTTTAGGAAACTTTTAATTCGTTAATAACTTTTAGACCGTAATTCCTTATTAGTTGGTTCTTTTGGGGAAAATCCTATTTTTCTTTCTTGTTGTCAATTTTAGGAGTTTCCCCAAATTATGAGACTTTATTTGCAGTTGTAATTATTAGGATTTCAGGGTTACACAATAAAAAAGGGTTGTAACCCAATGCTTTGATGCAACTTTTTCATCAATAATATTTTAGACTTTATCTTTTTTTCTTGTGGATTAAACAACTACTAGCTCGTTGCTACGAATACTTATCTCATTTGGATTAGTATGCTAACCAATCTCTTGTAAGATATTGCTGGCGCTTGTGTAATAAACTAGGAAAATATGGACACTTTCTTAAGAGTAAAGTATGGACACTTTCTTAAGAGTAGATTTGAAGAGATCTCAGTTTCTAATGGAATTAATTTGAGTCATTTCAACAATTGATGTGGGGTTCACACTCTTCTGTGTTGTACTAAACAATGAAATTTATTTTTCAAAATTAATGGAAGTGCACATAAGCATGATCCGACACTTGAGTAATAAAGAAAAATTATCAATAACAAAATTTAATAAAGGCACATACAAAGTAGCGGGCCCAAAAAAGAAGTTTAATTGACTTGAAACCAAAAAGTGGTTGTTGAATTGAGAGCGGCCCATGAGGCATCAGTGGCTCTGAGAAGTACCGGCCCGTTATCCTTCCACCGACTGGAGCGGGAGGTGGACGCTGCTCTGTGAAACCAGCCTGACGCGGTTTCCCCCACTCTAAGGTCCAAGAACCCAAGGCCTTCGCCCTGAGCCCGAGGCCCAACTCCAGACTTGGAACGGGCAGGCCAGATGATAACCCCACAGAACCTACATCCTGGGCCAAGCCGATCTTCAACCACAATGATGCTCTCACTTGAGTCACAGGCTCGCGTTACCAAGCCCAGCGATTACAAGGTAACTGGTCGAAGCTTATATTAAGACAAAAAGTTTCTCTGCTAGTCGATGTGGAATGGGAAGCCTGGATTCCTATTTGTTCATTAACAGTGTAGCTCTCGCTTTCCTATCACAACGAGATTGGTTTCTGGGGATTGAATGAGAAGGTATACACACACACATATATCTTCGATTTGGGTTCCGATAATTGAGAATAAAAATGTTCGATTTCAATGGTAGGGAAATGCAGAAGCACAGAAAGAAATTGGGTCGAAGGAAAAACTTGCTTTCCAAATTCTTGCGGCGAGCCTCTCGCCTGAATTTGTATGTAGCTGCTGCAATCTAGAATGGTGGCCATGGTATACGACCGGTCAGGGATAACTGGTACAACTATTCCCATACCAGTAATGCTTCAAATGTCAGCTTAGTTTCTATCGGATGTGGGTATACCTGCAAATATATGTGCAAATTAAAACTACTCAGACAAACCGCGTACAAGTTTGCAGGAGGAGGAAGAGGCCAAGCTGAGTTTTATGATATTGTTCGAGCTCGGTTCATTTAAAATACAATGGGTTCAAGCTTTGAATATTCACGCTCGGTTCTACTACTAAACAAGACTCTACAAATAACCCAAGCCCAAACATGCGAGTCAAACTTATCTATACGAGCCGAGCTGTGGCTAACTCAAGCTCGGCTCGTTTACTAACCAAGCAAAAAAAATTGTTCGACCTCAGCTCGTTTACTAAATGAAGTGAGCCGAGCCTCAAGTTTGTTGCAAATAGTTTGGTTCATTTTGTAGCCATACTCACGGGCCTTGAATCCGGATGCTTAATTTCAGTTGAGCTTCTGTTGTCTTTGTCAAATTGTCGAAGATTTTCCGGGGAGGTTAGTTTTTTGTTCAGCAACAATTGTAGTATCAATTCACAACAGATTTGTTCAAACCCAGTCTTTTCCCTAGTATAAAACTGACGACACTTTTTGGATGGAATATTTATGAAAGAAGGTATTGGGAGATGTTGGGGACACACCTGCATTTTTCGAATCACCGAAATTTAACACACTTTGATATTCTTACGTGTTTGTAGCATAATCGTGTGTCATGTCATACGAGTTACCAACACTAGTCATCGTGTCAAGTAATCTTAGCAACGTTACTAGCAAATTTGGAAA